>BQNB010041544.1:0-46697 GCA_026074375.1 Tanacetum coccineum
CGTAAAAATATTATCTTTGTCCAACAATTGATTATTTGTTAATAATAGTTGATTTAATATTTTTAGTATTTATATAATGATATTATATAAATAGTTTAATTGTTTTGTAAATTAATATTTATAAAGTTGAAAACATGTATAAATATTATATAAATTATACTATAATATATTTTAAGGTTTTTATAGCCCAAACAGACCCGAAAGCACTCGTAAACCACTTTTTATATTTCTAACAGCTTTGTTATATTTTTATAAAAGTGCAGAAAATTACTTATAAAAGTTTACAACTTTTATAATTTCTAATTAAATATCTAGAGACTCAAAAATTATGAAAATTTGAAGTTTTAAGTAATATGTCATTCCGAACAACTTTGTAGTTTTACACTTTGGCCGAATCAGACTCGAATGTTCTCAAAAACTCAATTTCAGATTCTGCAGAAAACTCGTAGTTTCACAGCTTTTATAAAAGCTGTGAAATTTATATATATTTTTCCAAAATCTTTACAAACTTATAACTTACTCATTTTAACTCTGTTTTGCTTGTTTTTTGTTTGTATGGAATCGTAACGAGATAATCTGTCAAAATAAAATACTCACATATTTTATAAAAATCTGTGCCGACGTAGTTTATTCAAACTGTTTTTATAAAATTACTTTTATAATTTTTAATTGTTGAAATCTTGCAAAACTCATAACTCCTTCGTTTTAATTCTGTTTTTAGTGTTCTTTATACCCACGGTTTCCTATTGAGATGATCTAACATGATAAAATATTTATACACTTTTATCAGATTCGAAACAGTAGCAGTGCCGGTTTTTATAAAACAACTTTTATAAAAACACTTTTATATATTTAATTATCGTAATCTTGAAAAATTCATATCTTCTTCGTTATAGCTCCGTTTTTCAAGTTCTTTATATGTTTGAAATCCTCATGAAATGTACTATTTGAATCAGTAGAATATGTATTTTATAATATATATATATGTATATGTATATATATATGTATATGTATATATATATATATGTATATATATATATATGTATATATATATATATATATATATATGTATATGTGTGTGTGTGTGTGTGTGTGTGTTTTCATAAACTTTAACATAATTAAATTATTACCAATACACTAATTTGATTAATACAACATATCTTGTATACTTTAGGTCCTCCAATTAATGTCCATGGTTTTAAGTCCAATATGTCCCAAATAATTGTCCACAACAATTACTCCCTCTGTCCCAAAATTATTGTCCTCTATTGACTTTTCAAGTTTGTTTCTTTCAACTTTGACCTTAAATGTTTTTGTTTGTGTTATATAATACTTAATGAAAACTACATGAATTGATTGATTTTTAAATGTGTTTTCATAGTTATGATTTTCGTTAAGTATTGTATAACACAAACAAACATATTTAAGGTCATAGTTGAAAGAAAAAGACTAAAAGGGTTAATAGGAGACAATAATTTTTGGATGGAGTGAGTATATAATTAAGCCAATACTTGTAATACATATGATAAAATGTATTCTTGCTTTCTAATATACATTTAACATATGTATACCATGAACATAAGTTTACTTGAATATGTATAATCTTGTACTATTTATAAACTTCTTTAAACAATTGCTAGGTGGTGAATAAACAATATAACAAATATGTAAATATAAAAATGAAATGATTATGAAAGATTAGGGTTTATGTTAGACCTTGAATGAATGAATGATGATAATGAATACAATCTAATCTAGTTCTTCAACCCGAAATCCTTATTAAAACCCTACTTTTCACTTCTTGAAAACCCTAGATCTTATGAAATCCAAGTCTTGAAATAACCTTGATATATCTTAAATATCAACCCTAAACAACTTTGCAACCTTGCTAAAACAAAACTATAAGATTCTCTAGCTTGTGGTTTTGAGCCGTGAGTTGGGGAGGTGAAACAAGAGAGAATACTTGTGTTTTCTTTGCAAATTTATAAGTGTGTGTGAAGTTTATCTAAGGCCTTGTATTTATAGGGTAAGACTTAGCCAATACCACTTTGTAAAATTATCAAATGAAAAATGTAATTGGTGGTAATGGTACAAGTGCTCTCCTCCTCCCTAGGAGGAGACATGGCTAGAATAGGGGAGGACAAAAGAGTGCTTGGTTATATGTAATTATGTAAGAAGGTAGTACTTAAGCACATGTTAAATCTAGAAGGGTTAATTGAATTTGTTTTGTGTTTTATATTACTAGATCTGGCCCTATTAATGTATTAGTGTAGGAATTATTTAATTTTTTAGTATTGGGTATAAAAGTGAGTATTTGTTGAAGTATAGATAGATATTGGTGTTTCCGTGCATGCATAAACGTAATTTATTGCGAAACGTAGACGCTTTACGTAACCAACAAAAATAAAATATGAAAAGTTAATAATTATCTTCATAATAATTATATAATACTTGCTTGACGTAAACTTTTATTTGTTTGATGTCCGTTTACGTTGAATGTTGATTTTTAGTTTACGCGATTTAACTAAATAGTTGAAATTAAAAGTGAACGCGTAAAAGTTTAAAATAAAGAGTTGAATATTTATTGACGTAAAATAACGTGAAAATACGAATTGTTAGATAGATAATGCCTTCCTATGTACAACTTAGCAAGAAAAAAGAAAAAATGAACACCGGAGATAAGACTACTATTGGAGTATAGTAGAAAAGAGATGTTGAATATTATTTCAACGACACAACACATGCCACAAAACAAATCCGTCTAGTACAAAATGTAATCGTTTTTCCTTTTTCTTTCCACAATTTAAACAAAATGTCTAGGAGGATTGAAAGAAGAAACTTTACTTCATGTATCAAATAACCAACGTAAGACGCAATATGATAAGCGATAATAATAATTTTACAACAATAAGAGCATTAGGTATAATGGTGTCATAGCTTCAAGCCGTAGGCAAAAAGTTGTGTCACCTTATCATTTTTTCTCATAGCACCAGTTTATCACATGTCATTAAAACACCCTTTCCCTAGCTGGCGTCATAAAATGTGGTGTTGTGGGAATATTTTTTTCATTTATATAATTAAATAAAGATTAACGGTGTAAACAAAATAGAGACTAACGATGCAAGAAAAATATCAACAAAGGCAAATAATATTAACTTATATAACAACAAACTTTAAAGTGAAAAAAAACAATATATAAAAATTCCACAAGGCTTCTTCCTCCTTGCGCCTTCTTCCCCCTTGCGCCAAACCTACAGCTTAAAGAAAAAAAACTTTGTCATCACAATACAAAACAAGCACAATACAAACACAAAAACACAAATACATACACAAAACCTCACACAAAAACACAATACCCACTCGAAAATCAAAAAAAAGAAAGAGGAAAATCCCATGGCGTGGGTTGGTGGTGGTGGTGGCGTGAGAGGGTTTGCCGCTAGGTCCGGTATGGCCTACTTTGTCATGCATAACTCCCTAGTCGCTCTATCTAATCTATTACGTTGTCACACCATTGCTAGTGCAATGTGAATTATTCCCTTAATTCGGTTGCGAGTTGGCCAGAAGTGCTTCTACGTGATCCCCTAAGTTGGCAGCTCCTCAAAACGTTGTTCTTACCAAATAGTTAAACCACATGCATTAAATACTTATCTAATCGTCTTACCAAACGCGAGGCTTCATTTGATTAGTCATGTTTCAATAGGCGTCTAGTTAAGCAATTTATAACTAGTTTTCTAGTGTCTAACGTGCACACCACTAGCAAAAAAAAAAGGGTGCGTTTGATATTCTCCTTTCAGTATCAAGTAATGGAATGAGGTTGAAAAGTTGTAGTTTGGTACACACTTTGAATCAAAATGTTATGGAATCATAATTAAAACTCATTACATGGTGTACTAGTGGTTTTAATTGATTCCTTGTACTTCACAATATTCATAAAAAATATAAGCCACACATTTATCATTTTCTTTTACTACTCAACATTTCTTTCTTTGTTTCATTAGTAAATAATATTTTTAAATGTAATTTTTTATTATTAAATAATTATATTTTATATATATATATATATATCACATATTTTCTTTCTCATTATTTTCTTTTATTCTATACCGAATTTAAATCCGATTCCAAATCTAATAACAAAACAAACGCCTCCTAAATTTAATATTACAACTTGGTTTCAAACAATCCTAAGGAAAAAATAATTAGTTTAGCCTAACATGCTAACAAGTAGAAAAGAAAAGCATATAATCAAACAATAGAAAGACATCTTAATTAAATGATTAAGAATGAATCACTTAACTGAATGAAACATTAGAGTATATGAGTAACCACCGGCATAAAAAGCCCTAAATGTCGTCTTTAGTATCAGCTCTAAACGACTCTTAAGTTTTAACACCAAAATATGAAAATAACGCAAAACTATATATAGAGTTTGGGTCGTGATGGTGTCAGGTTATGCCCGTGACGCCGTCACCTTGTCAATCTCGGATTAGGATTTCTTCCACCACCTCATTTTGACGGCGTCACCAAAGATTGTGTCGCCGTCACCTTGTTGTCGTGAGAGCATCTCCAATTGGGTGGTTTTTAAAAAGCTTTTTACTATTTAGAAAAGCTTTTAGTATGCATTTTAGCATTGGAGCAATGACTTAATTAACCACTTTATAGCAATGACTTGTGCAGTTACAAGCGTTTGACAACAAAATGGAAAGCTATTGCATGAAATGAACAAATATATAATTAAAAATTCATTCATTAAATGCTATCAAGTACAAAAAGTAAATGCAAAAAGCTATTGAAAGTATTTTCCATTGGAGATGCTCTGATGCCGTCAGCTAAGCTATCGGGATTTATTAAGCCTTCAAACTTGTATTTATTTTAGCACTTTCTTAACACTTTTGGTGAAGGCGTCAGAAAGGTGGTCTGAAGCTGAAACTTGTCTTTTGCCTCTGTTTCTTCTCCAAATCGAGCCCAGTTAATGTGTATTTCATCCATTTTCTTCCCAAGTACCTAAAACACTAAAATAAAGGATTTAGTGTAATAAACGGCTATATTTGCATGATTTTGGAAGTTAAATGACCTTGAAAAAGTGTAGATTTTTACACCTCATCAAATATCCCTACACTTGAGATTTGCTTGTCCCCAAAAAAATAAGCTTTTCTACCGAGTAAATAGTAGATTCGGGGGACATTTAACTTACTATATAAAACTAATTTATAGCAAACCGGTTTGACAATACACTTTTACCAGTTTCAAGAGCACGAACTTATACACTAGCACCTCACATAAGTGTTTAGATTCTCTCATCTATTGGGTATATACAATATATATAACATAATAGGAAACGGAAAAATTTACACTCATTACCTTACATAGCATATAGATTACCATAAGCTTGGTAAATGATCAAACCTTCACCACTTTGGCGTAAACACCTAGAATCCACTATCAAAGAGGGCTTTACAAAGGGTTATGACGTGATCTCACTAAAACAAGTTCTAGAATCTACTATGCTACGGGTATACTCAAGCATTTGAGATGAATGCTATATAAGGCGCTCCTCATAATTTGTGGGTATATTTTTTAGTGATATGGCTTTTTTGTGCTAATCATATAAGTCGTATCCAATGAGACGCTCTTAAACCTATAGTGTCACCAGTAAGTACTATACATTTTTTCTTAAATTTGGGCCAAAATTACCGTTTTAAACTATGTTTAGTATATTACTCATCTTTTATGTACAAAGAAATGCAAATGAGTGGGTAGTTTCTAAGGTTTCATTACCCTCCTTACATTTAACGTGAACATTGTCCCCAATGTTCTAAAATCACCCGTAAAACTGGAAAAGAAAACATAATAAAGGGAAAATAAACCGGTACTCCCTTGGTTTGCTCGGTATGAAAGAAAAAACATGATAAAGCAGCTAAATCCTCGTCTAATAATCATCCAAATAGAAATACAAAGAGCTCCCGGTATGTTCTTGTCCAATATAATGTGAAAATTAGATACAAAAAATTATACTCGCATACAATCGACGAGAGATAATATATAATTTTGCAAAATTAACAAAAACTAAATCCTAATGAAACAAACAAAGATATGATATGTGTGCTAAAGTTAGAGTGGCTTTCTCTAAAAATCAGGAAAATTAAAAATTCTGATAATTCAGCAAAAATAAATTTTCAAAAATTCAAAAATGCAATTTTGTCGTTCTGTAGTATAACGTCGTCATGTACAAAGCCTGACGTTGTCAGAGTATATCTGACAGTTTGCGTTTTCGTTTTCTAGAAAAATTTCTAAAAAATATCTTATTAATGTTTTCTTAAAAAAAAGTGCATAAGCCACGAAAACGATTAGCACAAGTATATGACTCAAAGAAAACAAAACATAAAATGTGATTTATCTTAAATTGTCTATTTTACATGTTTGATAAAATGTAGTTCTTTTTAACCAAATAAATCTTTCCCTACACTTGTTTTATGCAAAATACCTTTGAATGTAGTTAAGACAAAGTTAAAAACAAAACAAAATAAAGCATGATCACATATCATTCAAACATATAATGATAAACAAGAAAAGATAAAACACAAGACACTCCTAAAATGCTTAAAATAGAATTAGAGATGGGTTGCCTCACACCAAGCGCTTTTCTTTGTTTACGAGTCTTGTAGCTAGACTCAAAGTCATAATCCCTTAAGTGAATCCATCATCCGTCACACGCCTACCATCATCATCTTGGTCGATGATATGTATTTTTGTTAAGTTAATTACTAAGTTTTAAATTTATAAAACTCACTCACCTATGTAGGATTGGTAAATCCGATGTCGTCCCAAGAGCTAAGTGTTTTAGGTTATTAATTTGAATTGTCAAGGTTTTGAAAGTTGAATTAGTTTTAATAATGCAAGTAAAATAAATACGAAAATTGAAATGGAAGATTAATTCAAGGGAGAAAGGCGTACTAGCCTAGCTACTACTCTATTAGCGTGAAGGTGATGTTTCCTAGTGCCATGTCTAATTACTGTTTATAAAGGTGGTTCTAATATCATTAGACCTGAGTTATAATCGTAATTGTGACAATACACATTTTTAGGTCATTTTACGTCAATGAACTCAAAACTATTTACTTTGAACATTTACATGTTTACTTTTAATTATAACCATTAAGTTAAAACGCGTAAACTAAAAATCAACAAATCAACGTAAACCGGCATTAAACAAATACGAGTTTACGTCAAATAAGTGTTATATAATTATTACGAATATAATTTATAACATTTCATATTTTATTTTTGTGTTTTACGTAAGACGCTTACGTTTTGCACTATGAGCTTTCATGCATACATAGCTCGATTCCTTGGTGCCCTCGAACAAGGGGGAGCACACATCAAGGGGGAGCATTTATTCCGTCGATTCTACGCGTAATCATCGACGAAGCCTTTTTGATTCTACAAAAAGGGGGAGAAATGGAAATAAAACTCACTAAATACTTGTTTAAAAATAATTTTACATTTAATGAGTTTAGATTTTGTAATCATCAAAAAGGGGGAGATTGTTGATAGAAATAATGTCTAAAAACGTTATTAATATTTTTCGATCTCACTTGCTTTGATAATCACAAAATGTAAAAACGCTCAATGTAAAATTAAACGTAAACAAGTAGTTAGTAGTAAATTTTCATTTTGAAAATTTAATCACTTAAAGGTATGAATAAATAAATGCTTAATGCATTTTATGATCAAAGGAATTTTTATTCAACCTCATATTTTTTATAAAATGTTACAAACATTTTTATAACTTTTACAAAATATTTTCTACATTTAAAAGAAACGTTTTATTCAAAATAAATATTTTGAATTCAAATTTTCTTTCCAAAAACGGCTAGAAATATTCCAGAAAACACCTCCCCTGGAAAAGACAAAAAAAGGAGCGTCTGAGCCTGGGCGGCCCCTTTAAATATAAGGGCGGCCCCTTAGTGATAAGGGGGCCGGCCATAGAGCTAAAGGGGGCGGCCAGACAAAAACGCTCCTCAGCTTGCCTATAAATACTGGACTATTCCCTACTGATTTTCTCACATTTTGCACTCATTATTTTCTGTCTAAAATCAGTCCACACATCATCTACAATCCTTTGATCATTTAATCATAAACCTTTGTTTCCAAGTGATTCAAGCTCAATTCCTCAAGTGTAAGAGAAGAATACTTTTTATCATCAAGTAAAGAAGTATTGTAGTTTTTTTGGTTATTGTGAAGGTGTAGTATATCTTGTTAATCATTTGTGTATATTGTGTAACATTTCTCATTTTCGTGTCATTGTATGAATCTATTAATGATCACTATTTATTTTAGTCCGATACGCGTTTACTTTTAATATTTACTTTTAAGTTAAATTGCGTAGACTAAAAATGGTCAATGAATATAAACGGTCACCAAATAAATCAAGGTTTACATCAACCAAGTAAGAAATAATTATTAAGAAGATAATTATCCACTTTGCGTATTTTATTTTTATTGGTCACGTAAAAGGGTTACGTTTCGCGATAAAATACATTTGGACGTACCCCGGAAACTTAGAAATACCTAGACTCAAACCAATACCCACTTTGAGAGCCTAAACACAAAATTTAATCAAGTCTTGTGTTTATACCCTTAGTGCCGAATGTGGCAAGTAAAAAACCTTGGGCCCATAAAAAATTGGTCCTTGGTGATTTATTTACTAGCAAATCTCCCTAATGAATCTTAAAAGTACATGTACATATTCTAGGTAATTAAGTTGTGTCCTAATGGTCCCCTAATGATCCTTGACACATTGGGTAATAACCCATTTCTTTCCTTTGGACCTCCTTGTGCCGCGACTAGCAAGAAAAGAACACAAAAATCAAAAGACACCATATCCTAGCAAATCTTGTACATCACCTAGGTCATTAAAACTTGTACTTATGGTAGTTTAGCAAAAACCATGTGTGATTAACTAAATCCCCTCAAAACCGCCCCCTAGGGCACGATTCGGTTTGGGGTGTGGACTAGGAAAGCTAACTAGACTTCTTGCCTATAAATATTCATGCACACTTACCCTTTGACACTCTTGTTAACTCACACACACTTCAAACTCTCCTTTCTCTTGTTCGGGTTACAACCCGCGACCAAACACACTCGCCTTACTTCATTCGAACCAACATACACTAGAAGGAAAACACGAGCATAAGGAGCGTGGGTTTATAAGCTTTGGAAACCATATTCGTACACGTTTGGGTGTATAAGAGTCGATTGCCCATCAATCTTCCACGACTAAAACTCTTGGACTAAATTGTAAGTCTCGAACATTAGTCTTTAAATACCTTATGCCATCTATTTTCACTCGTGTTTAGTTTATTAGGGTCTCGTTTAGTTATACAAACATGAAAGGCGTACATGAACAACATGGTACGTCCTCCATGGGTCAGTGTCATAAAAAGTTGGGTAACACTTGTGTTGTGCAAGAAATGAATAAAATGCATGTACAAGATGGCTAACGACGATTTAGGGCTTAATTACTTCGCTTACATGAGTACTTGAACAGTAACATGAACACAAACCCTCCTACATGAACGTATGCAAATATTATACGTAAACTATGGTCGTAATCACGACATAGGGGTGTGGAAACATATATTCGATGATAATAAACGATTGCATGTCACGGGTCACGATTAGAAAGTGTTAAACACATTCACTTTGATGCTAGACAATTTAACGGAACCATATAACACACTAATACACCATTCGGACCCTTAGTGGGCTACGCGACCCATCTTCGTGAGCCCGCAAGGCCCATAAGCCACGAATAAGCTAGGACGGCTTATTCATGAGCTTAAGCAACTTATAAGATACTTATGAGCCTAAGATAAGTTAGTGGACCTTAAAAGAGCAAGCCCGAACCACTAGAACCCCTATCGGGTTTCTATCGAGTCCAACGCGAGCCCAACACGAGCCTCACCTCATACGAAAACCCAATAGCCATATAAGCCTAAACAGCTTATTCTTGTGCTTACCCGACTTAATGAGCTTAATATGGGCTTAAGGACCTAAGTGAACCCTTCGTAATTCTTTTAAAACCAAACGAACCCTTAACGGGCCTCCTAGCCCATTAACGGGCCCTAAATGAGCAAATAAGCTCACAATAAGCTCGGGTAGCTTATTGATGATCTTACGAGGGCTTAATAAGCTTATTAGACCTAAATGAGCTTAATGGACTTGAATGGACCCAACCAAACACCCTAAATCCCTATCGGGCCCATAACGAACCAAACCGGCCCAATAGAAGGGCTTATTAGCTTATTTTTAATAAGCTGAAAATGAATCAGGTTAAGCTAAGTTGAAACAAAAAGGGGAATAAGCTAAAATGCCTAAGGAACCATTAAGACCCTTATCGGGTTAAGTTATTGGGCCCATAAGCCCAATAAGCTCGAAATAAGCTTCAATAAGCTCACCGAGCTTATTTTAAGCTTAACAGCCCCACGTGAGCTTATTAACAACATTTAGACTTATTAAAACAATAACGGACCTCTAAAAAGCTAAACGGACCTTAACGGGCCCAATAAGGCCCGTTAAGCCAAAATAAGCTCGATGAGCTTATTTTTCAACCGAAACACTTTTTATAAACTTAAACGAGCTTAACAAAGAGAAATGCCACTCGTTGGGATTTATTCGGAGCTAAAATGGAATTTTCGCAAACCAAAGGACCAAAAGTGTAATTTCCGAAACATAAGGGGTTAGTTTTGTCAATTTCGAATTTCAATAACCCCAGGGACTGTTCTTGCAACATTCTAAAACTTAAGGACCTAAACTACATTCATATAAACTTAAGGGACTAATGATGTCAATTCCGAAACTAAAAGGTTTAAAGTATAAATGTGTATATTTGTAAACCCAGGGACTAAAAGTGAAATAATTAGAAACTTAAGGGTATGTTAGTAAATCAAAAGTGAAATGAAATGAAACACTTAGCGAGTCGGTCGGACCTCGAGATATTCGGATAATAAAACGGGTTCAGTCAACGACGAAATAAATAAGTATATTTATTTACAACGACTTCACGTTTATCGAGAACCATCGAAATTATAAAAACAATGATCTTGTGCATCACCGCACAAGTGATAACAGTATATATAAACTTAAAATGAAATTTAGTTTATACAATGAGTCGTTAGTTTAAATGTGTAAACTAAGACTTGACCGTACTTACTTAGGTACTTAACGGTGTGATCCACTGCCTACTTGGATATTTGTTATCATTCAGAGAACTACCGGCTAAGGTGAGTTCATAGCCCCATGCTAGAGCGGGATAACTTGAGACTCAAAGGCATGTTATGTGTTGAGAGAAAGAGAGTTGACCGTCTCTGGCGTAGTATGTCGTATGAACAAAGGGATATATAATACCAATTTCCTTATAGTGGGAAGCTCCAGTATTGGTTGTCAAAAAGAGGGATGGATCCTTCAGGATGTACAATGACCACCAAAAATTTAACAAGCTAATCGTGAAAAATCGTTACCCATAACCTAGTATAGACGATCTTTTCGATCAACTACGAGGATGTAGCGTCTACTCAAAAATCGACCTAAGGACAAGATACCACCAACTAGAGTTCGAGAAAAAGATATTCTAAAACCGCATTTAGGACCAACGCACCTGAGGTATTCATGGATCTCATGAATCGGGTGTGTAAACCGTACTTGGATAAGTTTGTGATAGTATTCATCAATGATAGCTTTATCTACTCAAGCAGAAATAAGTACTGCGAGGAACACCTTAGGCATATCTCAAAATTGCTTAAGAATAAAGAATTGTATGCCAACTTCTCTAAGTGTGAATTCTGGCTCCCGAAAGTTGAATTTCTAAGTCACATTGTTGATAGTCAAGATATTCACGTCGATACCTCCAAGGGTGAGTCAATCAGGGATTAGACAACACCTGCGACTCCAATGAAGATACGTAAATTCTTAGGTCTTTTCGGTTATTACCCGATGATTTACTGAATGTTTCTCTAGGATATAGAAACCTCTAACCAAACTGACTTAGAAGAGCGTGAAGTTTGATTGGGGAGAAAAGGAGGAAGCGGCATTTCAACTGTTAAAACATAAATCGTGTAGTGTGCTAGTTTTTGATTTACCCGACGAAATGGAAAACTTCGTGGTTTATTATAACGCCTCGTGTAATGGATTAGGTACTAAAATGATGCAGAAGGAGAAGGTGATAGTTTACGACTCTCGACAACTGAAAGTTCATTAGAAGAACTACTCGACACACGACCTAAAATTAGGAGAAATAGTGTTTAGTTTCAAGATTTAGGAACACTACCTGTATGGCATAAAGCATACCATGTTTATATACCATAAGAGATTACAATACATTCTAGATCAAAGGGAAATGAACGTGAGACCACATAAATTATTCAATGATTATGATTGTAAGATTTGGTATCACCTTGTAAAAGCAAACGTTGCAGCATATGCGCTAAGCAGAAAGGAACGAGCTAAGCCTCTCAGGGTGGGAGCCTTAGTAATGACCATTAACTCAAACATACCACCACAAATTCACGAGGCACAAGTAGCAGCTCTCAAGAAAGAGAACGTTAAGAACAAGAACCTTCATGGTACAGACATGGATTTTGAGACCCGTCTCGATAGAACTCTCTGCATTAGGAGCAGGAATTGGTTATCACACTATAAAGACTTAAGAAAATTGATCATGCATGGATCATACAAAAATCTAACTATTTCATCCACCCTAGATCGGATAAGATATATCATAATCTAAGGTATTTATACCGATGGCCCAACATGAAGGCATGCATCGCCACCTATATCCACAAGTGCTTGACGTGTTTAAGGATGAGGGACGATTATCATAAGCCATCCGGTTTAGTGGTACAACTAGAATTACCCCATTGGAAATGGGAAAATATAGCCATGGATTTTACCACAAGCCTGCTAAAGACAATAAGCTATTACTACATGATTTGGGTAATCGTGATCATCAAAAGAATTATGCTGGCGTGAGATGCAAACTCTTAGAATTTCAAGTTGGAGGCATCTCCGTGGAAAGGAGTGATACGTTTTGGCAAACGGGGAAAGCTGAACCCGCATTATATTAGACCTTTCAAAATTCATGCTAGAGCGAGAACCATTACTACCCGACTCGAATTCCCAGATCAACTAAGCAGAGTCCATAGCACCTTTCATGTACTAAACTTGAAGGAGTGTTTGTCTAACGAAACACTCGTCATTCACCTATGAACGTGAAGATCAATTCCTAAGGAAATACCCTTCTACATGTTTTCAAAATCTATAACGACACTAAATGTCACGTCTTAAGCTTTGAGGACAAATCTCTTTTAACGGGGAAAGGATGTCACACCCCATAAATTTCAGATCATTATTTTAAACTTTTCAGATCATTACTTTTGACTCTTAAATGTTACGTTTAAATCTGGCAATTTTTCGGGAAGTTGTCCCACGTAAAATTGGAAATCGTTACCGAAAGCGTTCCAACGTCTGACTGAGACTAGTCTACGTGTATTATAGCTAATAAAGTCATTCTATGTCATTTCGTGGTTTACGAATATTTACATTTCTGATTTTTATATTTTGGCGTGAGATTACATTTTTAGCGTTTTATGTCAAACGGAACCTCGGAAACTTGTCACCTTTGCATGAAAACCCGAATTTTCATCCGTTACGTGTTATAAAATCAAAAATTTCGTTCTATGCCCTCCCATATTCAAAAATTTCGAAAATCATAAGCCCTAATTAATTCTTGAAGCATCTTTTTGAATTTCCTATGCATGTGCTCATGCATAAGCAAGATAGTGACATATGATAAGGTCATTCTCATGCACTCTTCACTAGTTAACCATATTCATGTGATCTCTTACACCTTGGTCCCCACTCAACCACTTAACCATTTTGTTAATTTAAACCTTGGCTTATATATGTAGCTAGCTTACAAAAATGATTCATGGTCCCCTCCCTTTTGCCTTGTCTAACCGAACCAAGCACACACTTAACAAGTGTGTGTGTGTCTTGACCAAGCCCACATGTTCTAGCTTTACACCCTTGTCTCATTTTATAAATACCATCTTCATTTTAGGGTTCCTTACATCTTCAAGCAACACCAAAAACAACATATCTTTCTTTCTCTCTTTTTGGGTCATAGCAAGAAACAAGGACCACAAAGGGTCCATCTCTTTCATTTTTCTCTTAAATCCAAGTATTCTAGATTCATTTCTAAGCTTATCTAAGGTGATTCCAAGTGTGGGTTTAAAGAATTTCAAGGTTTTTGCAAGATCTTAAAGTTAGGGTTTCAATATTTTTGGTTGGTTTACAAGATCTATGGCTTGTTTATATAGATCTTGTGATATTTGCTTGTTCTTCATAAGTTGTAAGCTTCTTCTTGAACCTTTATCTTTTCTATTTTCATTCATGTTGTTACATATATCTTAAGAGTCCTATTGTGTTTGTGTGATTGCAAGCAATTTATCTATACACGTATTAATAAAATATAAGTATAGAAAATTACCAAACTACCCTTGAGGACAAAGGTAGTAAGGAGAATCTTTACAAATATATATAATAATACGTATATTTACCGGGAAGTATGATTCCCGGGTCGTTATTCCCCAATGATTTGTGAAATTGAAACCACGTTTTTGTTTGGACAATGATTTGAATGATAAGAAAGATTGATTTGATTATTTATTTCTATGAATTAAAAACAATTAAAATAAGCAAATGATAACAATTAAGCACGAAAACAAATAACGGGAAATTAAACTTTAACTAAAAACGCAAAACGGGAACCCTAAACGGTGATTAAAAACCCTAAATTTCCAAAATTAAACCTAAAATGAAATTTTCACTTTTAATAGACTCTAATTGACTAAAAAGTAAGTTTAAAGAAAACTAGAACAAAAACGGAATTGAAATGAGCTTAAAAACACGAAAAACGTGAACGGGAACGAATCCCGTTCTTTAAAAATTGAAATTTTGCAAATTAAACCCTACGAAAGCAAAACTAATTTTCCTAGAAACTATATGATAAAAGAAAATTTTCTAAAAAAAGAATTATATTTTTTTGATTATTTTTCTATTTTTTATGATTTTTTAAAGTTTTTAATAAAAATAAATGTTTAAAAATACTAAACTAATTATAAAAATTCTGAAAAAATTATAGAAAATAGCTTGAACTAAAAGGGACCTAGGAAAAATAAGCTTGGTTACACAGCTTATCGAATAAGCTGTGTAATAAGCTTAAACAGCTTATTAAGCTAATAGGGTAAAACGTATACAAATATTAAATGTTGTGAAGCTATAACGAAAAAGACCCCAGGGCACGTTGGTAGTGAGTGTGTGGTGTTGTGTTGCTATAAAGGTTGAGGATGTTGAGGTCGGGGGTTCGAGCCTTGCTCACCCCCGATTTCCATCTTCCCTTTTTTTTGAAAACTTATAAAAACAAAGTTGTAGACAAGCTAAAAATAAGCACTTTTACTAAAAGACATTATTTTTGAAAAGCCCTAAATAAGCTGTAAAACAGCTGAAAACATAACAGACACTACTTAACTATGT
Organism: Tanacetum coccineum; assembly: GCA_026074375.1. NCBI lineage: Eukaryota > Viridiplantae > Streptophyta > Magnoliopsida > Asterales > Asteraceae > Tanacetum > Tanacetum coccineum. The sequence continues at coordinate 15,595 of BQNB010041544.1, forward strand.
TTTTGGTTTTTTAGAAAACTAAAAAAGCCACAAAACTAAATAAGCTAATTACAAAGAACTATAAGCTAATTTCCTACCTAACCCTACCCTAATAAGCTGAAAATGACATAAATAAGCACTAAAATATAAGCCATAAGCAGAAAAATTACAATAAGCACTTATGCAAACTTTGAAACCAAACAGACCCAAAAGCTACCTTTGAACTTATTTTTAAGCTAACAAACAATCATCTTATGAAATGAAATTTGTATTTTCTGAAAGCTTGACTTAATGACTACTTGGAAATGCTTTTTAAAAGAAATTTGGAGAATAAGAGCTTATAGAAAAAGCAGTTTGAAAACAAATAGATTACTCAACATATGCTGAGCTTTTTTTTTCTTTGCTATGAAAAGACAAATAGCAAACTTAGTGCTCAGAAACAGATAATCAAAATAGCTTATTATTGAAATCTAACTTTCAACAGATTAAGTATGACCCTAAATCTAATTGCAAACTAAAAATAAAAACCTAAATGTTACTTATACTATCTGAAAATTTGACTTTAAAAAGCTACTTCTCACTTATGTTTACCCTGGTGCAATTTTAGCCAATTTGACCCATACCTTAAAACTATTGAATGCAGACTTAGAAAACTGACTCAGACACTCTTAGAACACAAAACTAAGAACAATGAAAGCAAAATTAACAACTAGAAATCAATTAAGCTAGAAATCCTATGAAAACTGACTATAAGACCTAAGAATCAAAACTTAAACTAGAATACCTATGAAAACTTGATCTTAGACTTAAAACAACCTAGAATCCTAACTAATTAAACCCAAGTATGAAAGTCAAATTCAGATTAGGCACTAAAAAGTTCACAAGCAACACTAACTTTTGGTTAGTGTTGTTGTGCCAAACACCCCTTTAAACCTAATAAATTCCATTTTAGTTTATGAAATAGAAATTTAGTGATTAAAACTTAAATACCAGATAATGAACAGATTATAACAACCTAAACAAGCAATTATCAATAAGCAAATAAGCCAGAAACAATAAGCTACTAGTTATGCTAACTATTTTTGAGTTTTTGACAGTTTTATGAATCAAAACTAAGAAAACTAAGATCTATGCTATAAAACTTAAAAACAGGTACTCAAACATATTTAATAAGCACAAATAAGCAAGATTAATGGAAACTAGCAATTAAATAAGCAGTTTAAACAATTATGCAGAATTAAGCTAAGATATAAGTAAGACTAAAATTTAAAGAAACATGTACCTTATACCTCAGCTAAACAGAGGTAAGAGCTCACTTAGAGCTTATATCAACAAGCTCTGGCTTATTTAAAATAAGCCAGTAGGGTCTATGGATCCTTCCAGGTTTGATCCATCATCCATTTTTAGCTTTGGTAATTTAGGGGAGGTATTTGTATATGCTTGAGCTTATTTAAGCTTTTTGAGCTTAAATGAGCAGCTTATGAGTAGTCTTAAGAGCTTAATTGAATAAAACAAGCTTATTTAACCATTTTAAGAAAATTTAAGAACTCAATACAGGAATTTAAACTTTTATTAATAAAAGATGCTTATTACAAAGATGAAATTGAAATTACATTAAACTAAAATATTACTTGAAAGAAAATTACAAATTTAAAAGCTAATTTTACTAGCTACTTAAAAACTACTCCTCGATATCCATGTGAGTGAGGAGATGCCTTGTATTTATAGTTGAACAATGAAGCTTCTAGGCCATCTAGTTAGTTAGACACTCTCTTTGATCATGGCCTTTCAATCTTTTCCCATCATTGGATCCTAACTTTGAGCCGTTGGATTAAATGAGTGAGCACACGGATTGCCAACGTGGCATTCCGTGTGTCAGACTTATTGTGCTTCTTTTGTGAGTAAATTAGCATAAAATCCCAATGATTGGTGTGTTTTCTTTCATGTCCCGCGTGTCATTCCTTACGGGGATTGACCAATGGGAGGCTTATGTGACGTATAACTCTGCCACATCATTCCTTGGCACTTGAATCACTTAGCCATGCCCTCAATTTCTATTTGCCCTTTGATTTTAACTCAGGGTTAAACGAAGAAGATGGTGAACAGTAAAAACCAAATTTCCCGTGTATTTCTTTTATAAGGGGTGGGTGTTTGACTCGGGTATGTTGGGTTTTGACTTGGGCCCGGGTGTTAAAGGGTTAATATGTGTTGGGCCGGTTATTTGGTGTTGGGTTATTATAAAGGAGATAACGAGTGTTAACTCTTTATATATTAAATAGTTAACACCGTTAGGACTTAGGGACCATTTTTTTTGCAATTTAGTTTAACTCTAGGGGCTATTTTGGTAAGTTTTGGGGTTTTGTCTTCTTGTGGTTGTCCAATGTTGACTAATGGGTTGACCTTGAAAGCATTCTTCTATCCGTTCCCATGTCCGTGTTTGTCCGGTTTTGACCATTTTCTTGCGATTTTTGCCATATCTATACCTATACAATCACAAAGACAAAACAAGCAATATATAAGCATTTAAAGCACAATTTTGTCTTTTATGGGACATTTTTGATATAAAACGGATATGTGTTTTCACACATATCAAAATTCCCCAAACTAAGCGATTGCGTGTCCTCACGCAATATTATATGCTTTAAAACCAAATACCTTAAAACTTTCCCAAACTAAATCTTTGAAAAGTAGCAAAGACTTTTGTGGAGAGAGTTAAGAAGTCACAAGTTATAAAACACCCTGTTTTCCCATTTTTTAATTTTTTTTTACTTAGAATATTTCGACTTTCATTATTTCCATAATTGTTAGGGATCATAGAACAAGATGCATTCGATCCGAAAATGCCCAAAAATAGATAAATTCATCGTCCCCGACTTTTCACTTGCTCCAAACCAAGCTTAAAACAAAATCACAGCTAAATATCAGTAAAGATGCTAACACTACTCATATTTGCAACTTGTGAACTTTTTACTCCCGACATTTATTATATCTTAAGTGAATGTGCTATTTTGAATTTCAACCATGGATCAATGTTTTGCAAAATATTATGCTTCACGTTCCACCCGAGCAAGGGGGAGCTTTGATGCCGTCGATCTTACTAACTTCACTCGACGAGGCCTTTTTGATTCTACAAAAAGGGGGAGAAATGACATAAAACTCACTAAATACTTGTTTAAAAATAATTTTACATTTAATGAGTTTAAATTTTGTAATCATCAAAAAGGGTGAGATTGTTGATAAAATATAATGCCTAAAAACATTACTAATATTTTTCACATCTTTACGTTTTGATAATCACAAAATATAAAAACGTTCAATGTAAAATTAAACGTAAACAAGTAATTAGTAGTAAAATTTTATTTTGAAAATTATATCACTTCAAGGTATGAATAAATAAATGCTTAATGCATTTTATGATCAAATGAAATTTTTATTCAACCTCAAACTTTTATAAAATGTTGTGAATATTTTTATAAACATTACAAAACATTTTCTACAATTAAAAGAAATATTTTATTCAAAATAAACAATTTGAAATTTAAATTTTCGGACCTAAAACGGCTAGAAAAGTTCTAGAAAATTCCCCCTACACAAAAGACAAACTGGGGAGGCCTTAGTCTAGGGCGGCCCCCTTAAATACATGGGCGGCCCCCTTAATTTTAATGGGACCGCCCACCTATTTAAGGGGATCACCCCTAGGTAGACGCTCCCCCAGTTTATCTTATAAATACTAGACTTTTTTCCACTATTTTCTTACCTTTTGCACTCATTCTTTCTGCCCAAAACAGCCCATATATCCTCTCAAAAATCCTTTGATCATTTAATCATAAAGCTTTGTTTCCAAGTGATCCAAGCTCAATTCCTCAAGTGCAAGAGAAAAATACTTCCATCATCAAGTGAGGAAGTATTACACCTTTATGTGTTGTTGCAATCTCATTGCATTCATATCATAAACATAAATTCTTAATTGTAAATTTTGTAAAGTTGTGTAGTTGCTAGATCTTGGCAATCTTTATAAGTATAGTTAGATCGTGGATATCTTATCAAGTAGTGTTAGATAGTTGTGATATAAGTAGTGTGGTGAAGTGAAGCCACAAAGTTGTGAAGAAGTCTTGAAGTTGTGAATAAGTAGTAAAGTTGTGAAGTTGTAAAGAATCCATGAGTTTTGAAGAAGTCATGAATTGTGAAGTTGTAAAGTGTGAAAGAAGTCCGTGAAGTTGTGAGTCGTGGAAGCAAGTCGTGAAGATTGTGGTTGTGATAGATTGATTCTAGCTACAGATAGAACTCTACATTTAGCTTTTGGTTTTGTGTCATAAATCGGTGTAAGCAACGTTGTGTACGGTTTTCTCCGCCATAAGGGAGTTTGTTGACATAGTGAAGAAAACTCTTAAGTTAGGTGCTCGGGGAGTAGAGTAGGGCGAAGAGGTGATTCGTTACCGAACCACTATAAATCCTCGTGTAGTGGTTTGATTATTCTTACTCTTATCTCTTTTCTTACTTTATCATTTCATATACTTATATTGTTCATATTGTGCAAGCATTGAATTCACAAAAAGTTGAATCTAAGTTTTACAAAAAAACATAAACCTTAAATTAAAAAGCGGTAAACTATTCAACCCCCCTTCTAGTTTTCCACACAAAAGTCATCAAAGATTATCGTCCTGTAAGTTTGATTGGAATCCTTTATAAAATTATTGCCAAGATTTTAGCTAATAAACTTAGCTTTGTCATCTCGGGTCTTATTAGTGATGTCCAATCAACTTTTGTTTCCAACCGCTAAATTCTTGACGGTCCATATATTCTTAATAAAATTCTTTCGTGGTACAAACATAAGAAGTTCAAAGGTATGGTCTTTAAAGTCGATTTTAAAAAGGCATTTGACTCTATACGGTGGGATTACTTACAAGATATTTTAAAGATGTTTGGTTTTGGTGATAAGTGGTAAATGAGACTCCTTGAATATTCCTATTGATAGCTCATTGACACTTTCTCACCTTTTCTTTGCAGATGATGCTATCTTCATTGGTAAATGAGACTCCTTGAATTTACACACCATTGTTAATGTCTTGAAGTGTTTCCACTTGGCTTCGGTTCTAACAATAAACTTTTATAAAAGTAAACATATGGGAATTGGCACTCGTCCAAAAGAAGTCGACGTAGCAGCCACAACTATAGGTTGCTTGATTTTTATGACTCCTTTTATTCATCTTAGAGTTAAGGTTAGATGTGCGATGTCTAGAATAAAATCTTAGGATGAAGTGGTTGCTAAAGTGTCCTCTCGCTTATCCAAATGAAAGCTTAAAACCCTTTCAATAGGTGGTCGACTTACTTTAATGAAATCAGTTCTAACATCTATTCATTTATATTATGTCTATCTTTAAAGTTCCGTCATGAGTGTCAAAGCTCTTGAAATCGATTAGAAGAAACTTTTTTAATGGAGTGGACGGGTCGGAAAGAAAAATAGCTTGGATTAGTTGAAATAAGGTATTGGCTTCTAAGAAATACGGTGGCCTTGGAGTTTCTAGTTTCTATTTTCTTAATCGAGCTCTTCTCTTTAAATGGGTTTGGCGATTTTTTTCTCATGGTTCTTGTCTATGGACGAGATTCATAAAAGCTATTTATGGTGAAGACGGTGCTCTTAATTCCCCAAGTTCTTTGTCTAAACGTTCTCTGTGGTTATACATTATTCGCGAGGTTACTGTTCTTCGCACAAAAGGCATTAATCTTTTAGATTTAATTCGCAAAAAGGTGGGCAATGGGTTAAACACCTTGTTTTAGGAGGATCCTTGGTTAGATGATTTGGCGTTAAAGTATAAATTCCTAAGACTTTATGCTTTGGATAACTACAAACAAATAACTGTTGTCGAAAAAATTAATCATGCTTCCATGGTTGATACTTTTTGTCGACCTCCTAGAGGTGGTGCTGAGGAAAAACAACTCGGTTTTATTTTACCCCGCATGGATGGTGTAATATTGGCAAATATTCTCGATCGTTGGGTCTGGTCGTTAGAAGCTACAAGTGAGTTTTCTGTTAAATCTGGTCGTCAGCTTATTAATGATTCGATTCTTCCCAAAGAGGAAGTCGCCACAAGGTGGGTTAAATTCATGCCCATTAAGATTAATGTGTTTGCTTGGAGAGTTCATTTGGATAATCTGCCTAATCCATTTAATATTTCCCTTAAAGGTATTGATATTTCAACTATTGTTTGCCCTCTTTGTCATGCCTCTATCAAATCTGGTTCCCATATCTTCTTTTCCTGTCCAATGGCTCATCAATTATGGAGGAAACTTATGCGTTGATGGGAGCTCGAGGACATTGATTTAGCCTCTTATGATGATTGGTTTATATGGCTTAATTCCTCTTGGCTTTCTAAGCGGCTGAAAGAGATCTTGCAAGGTGTTTGTTATGTGAAGTGGTGGTTAATTTGGAGCTTTAGGATTCAGTTACTTTTTGGTGCTATGAATCCACGTAGGGAGCTTCTTTTTGATGACTTGATTCAAATTTCTTTTAATTGGTGTTCTAATTGTTGTAATTCTAAACTAAATTGGGTTACTTAGATGAAAGATCCTTGTACCATTTGCTTATAATTTTCTTCTAACATCTTGCTAGTTTTTAATAAATTCGCCATTAAAAAAAATCCTATCTTGATAGACAACCACTCAATATGACATACACAGCTGAGAAAATCTCCTGACACCAAAAATTTACATCAAAACATTGCAAAAAAAATATATACTTCGTATCAGATTGGAATAAGTTGTGTTATTAGTGCCTTATGTTTTGTATGTTTCGTACTTTTTACAACCTACATTCTTTTTGACCATCTGTTTACAACACAACATGATTTTTTTATCAGTTTATGGTTCGTACTTTTTTTCAATTTAATACTTTTGACTTGTTAAACTTTATATTTTTTGTTTCGCACTTTATATTTTTTGATCCAACAAGTTTTGCATTTTTCTTCAAGTCACTCATCCAATTTCACGTCTTTTCATTCCAATGCTCAAATATTACCTAATACGAAATATGAACTGTTAGCCTCAAAAATATTGAGTCGAACGAGAAGTTCGTTCATTAGGAATATTAGGTCTCGGTCATTTATATATTAATGTTGTAATAGGCTAGAACGGGTAAACAAGCTCGTTTATGTAAGTTAATCGGTCACGTGTATCGGGAGTAAGCCCAAGTAATCCCGAGCCCGGCCCGTAGAAATATCATAGGCTTGAAAGCTTCATGGTTTAACTATAAATACCCCTCTCCAAGGATGGAGAGGGTGTTGGTTACATTTGCTCTCATTTGTAATCCACCACTTCTCTCACTAATATAATATTTCTCTTGTTTCTCTCTCTACTTTCTCTCTCTACATCCTAGCTTATTTTCTACTCTTTATAGCTTATTGGTATTGCTTAAAGTTGTGTTTGGATCTTAAATATATGGGATGACATTTGGTATCACTCGCCTCGGGTGGGTTTAGTGGTTTAGTTGTTAAGCTTATTCTCGGCTTATTTATAACCTTATAAAGAATCGGCTTATTTTTTATAATCATTCGTAGCATATTTTTTTCTTTCTTATTCTGTGCAATAGAATATTGTGGGTTAACAGATTGGGCTATTGAAATATCAAACAAATTGGGCTGAATCTTATTTTGCAAAAAGTTAAGTCACGGCTTATTCTTAGGTTTTATTTTTTTAGTTTAAAATGCTTTGAATTTTTCCATGTTAAAATTCTTTTTAGCTTAATTTAGTAGTATTTCGTACCGTATTTTGTGTCTTCTTTAGCTTATTTCAAGCTTTTTCATCGTAGCTTATTTGCGTAGTAAACAGCTTATATAAGCTTATTGTTAGCTTATCATTTTCTTGGTATAAGTAGACGTCTGTTGCTAATGACACTTCAGGCCTCGTTCCTCAACGACAAAAGGTGTCAGATTATGACAACTTTGACCCCGTCCCACAACTACAAAATGTTTCTCCTTCAGCAGATACAACAGTTCCATTACAACAGGAGTTGGATCTTCTTTTCGGTCCTTTGTACGATGAATTTTTCAATGCGGGTACTTCTCGTGTCAACAAGTCCTCTTCTCCCACCGATAATTCTAATCAACAAGACACACTACCTACAACAAATATTCACCCTACATTAGAACCATCAACTCCTACAAATGTTCATGCTGAGGAAAACAATGATATTCAAGAAGAAAATACACAACATGAATTTACCAATCCTTTCTGTACACCTGTACAAGAAGTTGCTGAGTCTTCCTCACGTAATATTGGTAATTCAAATATGCATACCTTCAATCAACCTCAAGATTCTGAATACCGATGGACAAAAGAACACCCGTTAACTCAAGTTTGTGGAGATCCATCCAAGCCAGTGCAAACAAGACGACAACTTGCAACCGATCCTGAAATGTGTATGTTCGCACTCACCGTGAGTACAGCTAAACCAAAAAACATTAAGGAAACAATGGCTGATTCTGCATGGATAGAAGCAATGCAGGAAGAGCTTCATCAGTTTGACAGACTCCAAGTCTGGGAACTCGTTGACAAACCCTTTGGCAAGAACGTAATCAAGCTAAAGTGGTTATGGAAAAACAAAAAGGATGAAGACCAAACTGTAATTCGCAACAAAGCACGACTTGTAGCTAAAGGTTATGCTCAGGAAGAGGGTATTGATTTCGAAGAATCATTTGCTCCCGTTGCTTGCTTGGAAGCTGTTAGGATTTTCGTTGCATATGTTGCACACAAGTCTTTTCCAATTTATCAGATGGACGTGAAAACGGCATTTCTTAATGGTCCATTGAAGGAGGAGGTTTATGTTGCACAACCAGACGGGTTGGTTGATCCTGATCATCCAAAAAAGGTTTACCGTCTAAGGAAAGCTCTTTTTGGATTAAGATAAGCTCCAAGAGCCTGGTATGATGAACTCTTAAATTTCTTGATATCCAAAGGTTTTACTAAAGGTACCATTGACCCGACTTTATTCACGATAAAATACGGGGAGGACATTCTATTTGTACAAATTTATGTTGATGACATCATTTTTGGGTCAACAAACCCTAAATTTTCTAAACGATTTGATAAATTAATGCACAGTAAATTTGAGATGTCCTTAATAGGGGAAATGAAATTCTTTTTAGGACTTTAGATCCACTAATCCCCACAAGGTATCTTTATCCATCAGGCCAAGTACGCTTTAGAGATACTTAAAAAACATGGTATGGAAAAAGGATAAAGCATTGGTACACCAATGGCTACCAAACCTAAATTAGATGCAGACTTGAATGGTGAACCCGTAGACCAAACTGACTACAGTAGTAAAATTAGGTCACTCATGTATCTGACATCTTGTAGACCAGACATAGTGCAAGCAGTATGTTATTGTGCAAGATATCAAGCAAGACCGACTAAAAAACACCTCAAAGAGGTTAAAAGGATCTTTTGATACTTAAGGGGTACCATTAACATGGGACTTTGGTATCCGAAGGGTTTTGGCTTTAAACTAACAGCTTTTTCAGATGCCGACCATGCCGGATGCATTGATACTCGCAAAAGCACTTCTGGAGGAATACAGTTCCTAGGTGATAAGTTAGTCAGCTGGATGTCAAAGAAGCAAGACTGTACTATAATGTCATCAGCAGAGGCTGAGTACGTGGCCTTATTTGTAAGTTGTGCTCAAGTAATGTGGATGAGGAGAAAACTTAAAGATTATGGCTTCAACTACAACACAATACTATTATATTGTGACTCTCAGTCAGCCATAGCAGTCTCATGCAACCCCGTACAACACTCTTGTACCAAGCACATCCATACTCGATATCATTTCATCAAGGAACAGGTTGAAAACGGTATAATTGAATTATACTTTGTCAAAACTGAATACCAATTAGCTGATATGTTTACTAAAGCCTTACCCGAAGATAGGTTTTAGTATCTTGTCAGACGAATTGGTATGAGATGTTTGACTCCAGTAGAACTGGAGGTTCTGACAAATGAATCTGCTTGATATTCCATCAAACATCAACATGTAAATATTTATGAAAAAAGAAAAATAAAAAAATATAAAATTTCAAAAAGAAAATACAAAATCAAAAAATCAGAAAATGTTTCATAAAAAGAATTTTCTCGACATGTCTCTTGGAATCGATAACATTTACGTACCTAGAAATGTTGATTAACATCGACACGGGCGTGTAAATGAAGTTCGAACAGGAGTTTCAAATGCTTTCAAAACATGTCATTTCTAATTTTTCTTGATGACTTGTAATCAATCTCAGATTGCAACTCGGACCCGAACGACAAAGGAGAGTGTACGCATAAGTGCGCTTATCCTTAGCGTTAGAAGAGAAGTCTTCTAACATTTGGTTTTTCAAAAAGTTGAACACAATTTTTCAAGAATTTCTCAAATGACAATTCATAATCTTTCAAAATTGTGTGTTCAACACTCCAACCCTCATCAAGTTTTACAAGACAATTCTTCTACATTTGGTGTCATTTTTCAAAATGAGTCAATGTTTGAGGGGGAGTTTTTCGAAAAACAATGTTTTAATGATTGTTGGATACATCATATCATGACAATTCTTATGTATTCAACACATTATAAAAGATCTTAATAACATCTAAGAAATAATAATGACTATTAAATAGATTATTTGTTATAAGATGATTAGGTGGTTGAGCATAATTTTTCAAGAATTCTTCAATGACAATTCATAATCTTTCAAAATTGTGTGCTCAACAATGCTAACCCTCAATTTTATATTCATTTTACAACTTGGTATCATTTTTTTGGTGTCAAACATATGTAAAATTGAGGGGGAGCAAGTTAATGTTCCATATAATTCATGCTAAGAATAATAATATTTTTCCCACAGTATTTTCATGACAAATTTTAATCACAAGGTATTTCAAAAACTAAGTGAATTAGTATTTAAAATAAGGGGAGAAATGTAATTAAAATGTGATCTTAAAAATAATAAGTGATCTAATCGACTCAAAGTGCTTGATACTCTTCGGAAAAGGTGGTTAGGTTAGGTACTAGTCCTATGATCCAACCAGAACCGGAGGGATCTACCCAAGGACACTCTATAGTTAGAAATAGCAGTCCTTAGGTATGATTAGAGATGAATGAGTATAAGGGAATAATGCCGACTAAGATTGAGCTAACACTAGAACAATCACAACAAGGTGTTAGTAATGACGTCTTGGTAAGCATTAAAGGGGTTGAAGAACGAAAAAGAAATGTAAGGATAAAGGGTCTAAAGAAAGAAGCCCTCCACACAAATTTAGGCAGAAACCAGGTCAATACATAATCTATCGGTTTTTACAAAGATGAATTCTGATAATGAAGGCGACATCATGGACCTAGTGATGCAATGCACAACCCTTCCCAGCCATTCGGGTTTCTCTCAAAAGAAACTTGTCTCATTTGTCACGGAGATACACACGACTTCTATTGACTTTCTCACTCTGAGTTAGTTAATATTGAATAGGTGGTAGTCTGCTCTAGCCTCCGAGTACTAAAACCAAAATGCACTAATCGAGTCTAGAGCCAAGAGATCAATAAAATAAATCTCATTAGGACACATTCCATTACAAACACTTGTTGAACATCATTAAGTTCACAAGCTGTTAGCAAGAGTCCTACGCATTATCCTTGTGGTTTTTGTAGAACATCTGAGTGATACTAATGTATTCACAATGAAGATGAAAATCCTGCTTGAGCCAACATCAAACAAGCTCTCGGTAGGTGACTTACACAATTCTATATGAATCAAACTTGTGTCAACTGGAAAGAAACGATGGTGCGATTCTATGTGAATCAAACTTGTTCCAGTAAATGAATTGACGGCTTAATCAGAAAGATAGTAACTATTTGATTCACTCTTACCGTGTTGCCTGCTTTGAGACGTTCTGGTAATGAGAACTAACAGTATGGTAAATCTAATACATCTGTGTTAGAAGATCCTACGCTTTGATCTAGAAACTCTATCAAGGAGATTCTTTGAATCTACCTGATCACAGGTACAATATTTATACTGTAAAATGGTCCTACGGAACCGAAGGTTAATCTAACCAAATCCGGATGAATGACAAAGCCATATTCGTCCACACGCTTTATTGCTAACTGTTTTATTTCTGGATTCATATAAAGATGGAGATGGAGATGCCATATTCCAGCTGAAGTCAGATTCATTACCACATGCTCATGCTCTAACAACAAAGACATACTATAAGCATCGAGATTCAAGAATCAAGAAAGCTTAAGAATTAAAAGACAAAGACTTCCGCACACTCTGATATACAAGATCTTCCTTCAAGATATCAAGTCTATCAAGGGAGATTGTTAGCAAGCTTTCAAGATGATGCAAAGTTTGAGCATGTTGGTCAAGACACAAGATCGCAAGGTGGCAAAGACGATCAACAAACAAGGAAAAGATTTAAAGATCTTGGAACAAAAGATGAAATCGAAAGACAATAACAAAGGCTCAAGATCAAAGATCACAAAGCATGAAGGAACAAGCCTACAAAAAGATAAATACCAAGACAAAGACAAGAGATTAACGACAAAAGCAATCTCATGGATCTCATAAAGGAGTGTCACAATGAACTCACTTCAAGGGAGATTGTTAGCCTCAAAATATTAAGTCAAATAAGAAGTTCGTTCATTAGGAATATTAGGTCTCGGTCATTTATATATTAATGTTGTAATAGGCTAGAACAGGAATCAGGCTCATTTAATGTAATCTAATATGTCACGTGTTACGGGCTTAAAAGCCCAAGTAAACTCTAGCCCAACCTAAGTCAAAAGCCCATCCGGCAACATGGGTATAAATACCCCTCTCCAAGTGTGGGGAGGGTGTTGGTTCTCATTTGTATTTTTCACACTTGCTAGAATTAACCAATCTTTTTCTTCTCTCTACTTTCTCTCTCTAAACTTCTCTCTACAATTCTTTTCATTATCTCTTATCTTTATTTCTTGTTTCAATGCTGAAGTGAAAGTGATTACAAGTACTGACAAAAACAACTTAAGTACATATTCATACAAAAAGACATTAAATATGAGCATTTAGCAAGGAAAATTGATACTATTATAATACATATAATGACATAACCTCCCCTCCGGCTCAGAGACCTCCCCTTCAAGCTCGAAAGGGATCTACTCTCAAATATACCTAGGAACCTTCTAATAGTTTCTAGTGGCGTAAAACCACCTTTGCGATGGTTACCAGTATGAGAATCCGCCACGCAAAGACCCACACCCTTCGCAGGGTGGTCTTCGATGAAACTAGGGCAGAGGTCAGACTAGGTCAAATCTAAACCCATGTTCTCCCTCTCTACCAAAGCTTTCCCGCTAAGGTAGAGATCATGGTACATGATTCCTAGAATAACCCCTTAAATCGCGGGACACCCCCATGATCACCGGCTTATGTGCATTACCTTGGTCTAGCCTATTTCATCACCTATAAATAGATGGCAAGGTCCTCAGGTATGTTCTACACTTTCAACACACGCTTGTTTACTTTACATATGCTCATTACTCCTAAAAGCACATACTTACTCTCACGCCGAAGGTGATTCGTAGGGACATCCTATTCACTTCACTTAACGTAGTGTTTCTATTTGTGTTGTCATAGGTTATTCGAGACATGCAATCCAGCATTCACCCCAAGAACTCTTCGATCCTCATCGAAGCCTGATCATGTCCATATTTGCACAATCAGTGGAGCCATCCGAGTCTATAACCCTTAAACTACTTAACCTACATTTTCGGCATGATAGGCGAGAGAGAAATGACACTACCACCTGGTTTTTCGACATTAACCCCTATACCCAGTCCTAATGCAAATGAATTACCACCTATAACTGTCTCCACATATACCGCCATAACTCTTAAAAACACGCCACTTATCCATTGTGCTTCTACCTCAGCCAACCCTAACCCCATGATTAGCCCTGCCTTCGTGGAGGCTAACTATGAGGTCTTTGAATCCCTCTTAAGGGAACAACGGAAGCAGATATGTAACAAAGACCTCCGCACTGAACTGGAATACTTCAGTGAGGAGTATGATAAAGAAAGGGAGATGGAACCTAGGCTTGTACGTGTTAGAGAAACTACTCCAGTTCTCTGTATAAGGTCTTCGAGGGCTCAAAGACAAAGAGATGGGGTGGTAGAATTTGAAGACACCCGAAACAGGGATGGTAAGGGGGTAAAAAGGAATTTTGAAGGTGGAAGGCCTTCAGAACACAAAGTAGATAACAACAGGAGTCCGGGAAAGAATCTTCCTCCACTTTTGGTGGCTCGCTTTGGAAGGAGTGAAAACAATCAATCTATGCAATCATCTTTGACCTCCGCATATGAAGGTAGTTATCCTTCAACTAAGATAGGAGGGAATCCCCCTCCTGATGGTATGCATCTCTCACATTATGCTCAATCTTTCATACCCAATAGTTTGCAACCATCCAGTGGGCCTATACCTACTCATGTTAACCCTTACTCCCAACCAAATGTGGGCCCCCTAAAAAAGACCCCCTGGGGGCATCCTTCAGAGCTAAACTCCTCAGTTTCAAGGTGGCTGATGCGATCTAGTGGGCCTATACCTACTCATGTTAACCCTTACTCCCAACCAAATGTGGGAGCCCTACTGGGGCAGCCTTCAAGCTATACTCCTCAGTTTCAAGGTGGCTGATGCGTACGATATGGAAAAGTTTTACATTTATAACACGGATACCGAATTTCTTAGCAACACATATAAGAAAGTGTACTCGTCCGTTGATAGCAAGAGATTGTATGGTAAGCCGGGATCGTTCGCGGGGATTAGTGTGTTTAGATGGTTTAAACTTTGGTGCTAACAATTCTAACAAGCAAATAATGAAGATTATAAAGATTCAAATGATTTAAAAGCTACACGTGGTTAAACTAGTTTGGGAAATCTGATTCATATGATTGTGATAAACATTTTATCATGTTGATTATATGAATTATATGGTGATCTAATCTATTGTTTTCAAAACCTTCAATCTTTGTCAAGACCTTAAGTGACAAAAATAAGCTTTATGTTCAATCAATCAATTCAAGACTACTTCATGTTTTAACTAGTTTGATTCGCGGTTCATTTCACAAACATGTTAAAACCAATAATTATGATTCTTGTTAGATCAATCCGCTTAAGAAATAGTCAATACAAAAGGTAGCCAATCATAGACAAAAGGCAACAATTAATTTATTAACAAGATCTATTTTGTCCTATGATATGTTTAATAATCAATCTGGGTTGATAAAACAATGTCACATGAATCAATAATATAGATGGATCTTAGAGATAGCTTGAAATTGAAGAAAACATGTTATCACAATCATAAATGAATCATCATTTCATAAACATCATTTAATCAAGTGTATAAAGATACTAGCCACTCATGGCAATCAAAGACATATTTCCAGAAATTAAAGGATTCATAAACATGATTAAAAGGTTCTTATAATGTATGTAAAGATTACAAGAAATGAGGCTTGGATGCCTTGAAGAATTCTTAATGTTCTTGACCTCTTAAGATAGCTTCTTCCTCCTTCAAACTTCTGGGATTTTCCTGGGATTCTAAGAAGGTTTTATACCTTTGAGAGAGTAGCAGAGATCTTTGTAATGAGATTGATTGATTATGAGATTTGTTGATATCAAAACACTAGCCAAAGCACCCTATTTATACTACTAGAAAGGCCTTGGGGTATTCAATGCTTGCCTTGGGGCCAAAGGGTCATAAGATGCCAGAAAATAGGAGTCTAGATCCTTCTTGATCGTTTAAGGGGATTCAAGATAAAAAGGGTTCATCAGACGCAGGGATCCTCCCGCCCCCCCCACCTTCTCGACTAGAGGTCGCAGCCGATCGATTTAGGCTTTACCTCGTGTGAAATGTCCTTGAATTTGCTTACCTCGTGATTGAAATCTGCTTGGTCGTAGGTCTTTATACTTCAGTAATACTTTGTTTAGGCTCATCCTTGGAACTTGGAAGCTCGAATGGTTGGCTCTTGTACTCTTGAAATGCTTCTAATCTCTAGCCTTGATTCGGGATTCTTTGTACTTGTATAAAACTTGATTTCTTAGTTCTTTTCTTCGCTTTTCCTGTACTTAGCTACAAATAAACTTGCAAACTATAATAACCCATAATTTAAATCAATTTAATTATCCATCTATTAAATTAGATGCACTATAATATCCATCTATTAAATTAGATGCACTTTATGTACTACCTTTTTATAGGGAAAATTTTTGCTTTATCTTATTATGCAACGTAACTTGCATCTCTAAAGTAAACGAGCTCACGCAACCTCTACCATGCATCTCTATCTATGTTTTTATATCATATAAACATCCTAAATGTCAATTCTATATCTTGAATATCAATTTTACCAAGACTTTATCTATTTAACGTACTTTGCAAAACGTTTATGTTCACAACAAGCAATTAACGTTACGTTTACATCAAAATCCGTAATTAATGTAATGTATACATCTAATGATGTACCAAACCTTTAAAGCATGTGTACAAGTATCATAGCACAACATTTGAATAACTTTTCCCTCCTAAATCAAGTCACAACTTTCTAAAGCACAATGTACAAGCTAATCATGCCTAAAACCTAATTAGGTCATTTAAACTCCTAAATCATGTTTAAACTTTACCACCACTTTAGCACAAGGTACAAGCACTTAATGCATGACTTATAAACCCTAAACCTAATCCCTAAATCATTCTAATATCTAATCTAAAACCCTAAACCCTAAACAAAACCCTAAAACCCTAATTTCACATTAAACCTAAAACTAAACCCTAAACCTAAAACTAAACCCTAAACCTTAAAACTAAGCCCTAAACCTTAATCCTAAACCCTAAACCTTAATCCTAACACTAATCCTAAACCCTAATCTATCCTAAATCCTAACCCTAACTCAAATTAAAACCCTAAATCCTAAGCCGAAACCCTAATCCAACCCGACACCCCTTTATTTTCATTTTTACCCATTTTAACCCAACCAAGCACCCTATCACCTTCATGATTCACCCTCTTGTCATCATAAGCAGCTTACAAGCACCTCTATCACCACCCTTAAGCACCAAGGTGGCCTTGTCATCTCTTTGTCACCCCTTTGTAGCTGAACCCCCTAAAACACCAACACCTTGCATTCCTAG
Organism: Tanacetum coccineum; assembly: GCA_026074375.1. NCBI lineage: Eukaryota > Viridiplantae > Streptophyta > Magnoliopsida > Asterales > Asteraceae > Tanacetum > Tanacetum coccineum. The sequence continues at coordinate 32,764 of BQNB010041544.1, forward strand.
TCTTCTAGCCCTCAATACTCATCACATAGCATCCCTTAATCACCACTCTATAGCCCTTGATCCCACAACAAGAAAACTTGGGCACCAAGCTCATTTGAACAATATAAATAGCTAAAACAAGCAACCCTTTCATTTCATCCTTCCAACTCAAACACACACACTCAAATGGAGTTCTAACCATTCTATAGCAGTAGTAGAAGATCAAGTGAAGTCCCTAAGCTCATAATAGAAGCCAAGAACCAAGAAAAAGAAGCTCTTGAAGTCGTTACTAGGCGTACAAACCCAAAACCCCCATTTCGACCCATTCTAGCTCGAGTAAGCTCAAAATCTTGTTCAATAAGCTTATAATCTGTATTAGAATGTTCATAATACTCTTAAGATCATATATAAACTCTTGTCTGAAACCTTGAATCCTCAAACCCATGTGTTTTTTATTAAAACCCTAAAAACGAACCGTTTTGATTTTCTAGCTAACGAATCTTTTTTCTAAACTTTTGTTACATTAGAACATCTTATTTTAGATTATTCTAATAAGCTATAACCTGCAAACATCATTTGGAATCTTAAAATAACCTTGCATGGCTTTTTGGACTTGTTTTGCAAAAGTATTCCATGCTAGGGGTATATATCGTAACTTTCTGAAATTTATAACTAAAGGGGCTGAAAATGTCATTATTCTAAAGTTATAACTATAAGGACCTATCTTGCCAAGTTTTAAAGTTAAAGGTTTAAATTATAATTTATATATAAAGGACTAAACTTGTAAAAGTTTATAAACTAAGGGTATATATTGCCATTTTTGCAAACTTAAAAATATAAGATATAATATTTTTATATAAATTATAAAAATATATATTAATATTATAAAACCCGATTTTATTAAAACCCGACACATTAATTGTTATTAATCATTGATCGGCGCATTATAAAACAATTACGTTATATATTTAACGTAATTTATCATCGACTAACTTTTGAAGAAACTTAAAATCTTATCGTATCACGTTACTAGGGAGCTTCATGTGAGGAGTTTTATTTAGGTATACGTTTTGATAAGTTTGCTGGATTTACGATTTAAAGTGTCCTGGCTCCTCAAACATTTACTACATGATCTCTGAATTATGATGGCACGAACAGTGATGCGGTATTTCCATAAATTAATAAATCGAAGTAATTCGTTAAACTTTATGAAGTTTTGAAACATAAACCATCACACTAAGACTTGACATATTATCCCAGGTTGCGTGACGAAGCCATTACTTTCACTTTATATACTTTTGCCATCAGTCAGATTTCCCCTGTTAAGGTGAGTTTATAGCCTCGCATTTTAAATCTTCTAATGTTTTCATAAACCCGCGAGGGGGATACATGCTATAAACCATGAATACGAGTATTTTTCCAACTGTATGCTATCCTGATATATTATTGCCTAAGTACTTACTTTTGCCATTAAGACCCTACTATCATGAATCGTTAATTACTTTTTGGAGTAAGCGCGAATGTTGTGAATAGATCTATTTGGGACTGAGCTTCCCCGTTGGTGTACCTATACTTTTTGGCAACCAAACGCACTTTATTTGAAACACTATGCGGGTGTTTGACAAAGGCATCCATTGGGGCAACTTATTGTGATTATTGATTATCTTAAGGTCTCGGTGAATGAGCTTAGGGCAATAATACTGTTTTCTATAATAATTGTACTCATTGCAATTATTACACTTATAGGTGTATAACAACGTAACCCACTATTAAACTTGTATTCAAACTGTTTACTATAAACCTATGAACATCACTCAACCATTGTGTTGACCTTTTTATCATGTCTATATCAGGTAACTGAGCACCTTATGGCACGGAGTGACACGAACTTAAAGATGGCTAAACTGTTATCATTCAAACTTTATGTTTTCATGTAAATTTTTGGGACCTTTGTTTGTAAAAACTCTGATGAAATAATGAATGATAACTTATCTTTTAAAAACGTCTCTTTTGAGTCGTTTTCTATGATTATGACTGTTGTACTATGAAATAATACCCCAGATTAGCTTTCGCTGCTATATGTCAAAAATGGGGGTGTTATAGATTGGTATCAAGAGCCACGGTTATAGAGAACAAGGTTGAAACCTTAACTATAACTACTTTTCTTTTTCCATCCAAGAAAGTCCTCCGTGCCACTACATCTTCCGAATAGTATGTAAAGTACATAACTATTATACTATTATATAAATAACTTATGTTATTTACCACTGGGTTGTTAACAAAGCGATGTCTTCTCCCAGCCACCCTACTTCCAATATTGAGGATGCTTTTTCCTCTAACTTTCCTGACTATATCCCGGCTTCCCCGGACTATGTCCCAGCTTCACCAGGAAAAACTTATTCTAGCTCTTCAAATAACTCATTTGGTTTAGTTCCAATAGCTTCACCAACTCTTTCACTTTTTCATGATGACCCCTATATGAAGGTCATGCATGCATACTATGCTAAAGAATCACCTATTTCACCGCCAACTATTGTGCCTCCATCTTTAATGTTTAATCCTCAAGAATTCTTTCTTCTTAAGGAATTATTGCCACTTAAGAAACGAGGTCGTCACCAATCATCCTCCTCTACTTCTGCCCTACCTCAAGCATTTGAGATAGGAGAAAGCTCTTGTAAGACAAGTCTAGAACATCACGAGGAGCAAATTGAGGAAATTTTGAATCATCTAGATGAACTCTCTCTCGACCGCATTGAGCACATAGAAGACAAAATAGAAGGTCTTGGAAATGGCCGGGTGATCATACAACAAGATTTTGACAATCTGGAAGCTGAACTCCGAGAGTCTCGTACTCAAATTGCTAAACTTCAAAGGAAGCAAATGGGAAATAACAGCAAGATTGCTCTGGCTCGCTTTAGGATTGCTAATCTAGAACAAATCATCGAAGAAATCCAAGTCCATCACCAAGCAGACAAGGAAAGTCTTCTGAATGCAATCTATGAACTCAAGAACAGCCAGGAAGGACCATCAGACTACTAGATTAGATACTAGTTATAGCTTTTATTAGAACCTAGCCACGGGATGTGTGGTATAAATAACAACACTTGTCAAATTTTGACTATGTACAGTACAAAGGCAAGTCGTTCATGATATAATATAATGGTGATCCCGTTTTATATTCATCATGTGTCCTATATTTCATCTCCGTCTTCATCATTATGAATCATACCATGACTTCTAAATAAATCATAGATACTTATTTGATATGAATTATCTATGAATTATCTATGATATCACTATTGTGACAATGTTTATTTTTGAACCTTACGCATTTTAAGGAAAGAATTGTGATATCATTCTTATTACGTGTTGTCTTATGTTGATAGAATGCCTCCCAAAAGGACGTCAACATCTGAAGCACCAGCCATGACTCAAGCTGCCATCAGGAAACTAGTTGCTGACAGTGTTGCCACAGCTCTAGAAGCACAAGCTGCAACAATGGCAAATGCTGACAATACCAATAGGAACATTGGAGAAAGAGAAGCTCTTGTAGCAAGAAAGTGTAGCTACAAAGAGTTCATGAGCTGCCAACCTATCAATTTCAAAGGTACGAAAGGAGCTGTTGGACTTATCCGCTGGTTTGAGCGAACTGAATCAGTGTTTTCCCGTAGCAACTGTACCGAAGACTGCAAGGTAAAGTTTGCTACTGGTACTTTAACTGAAGAAGCTCTATCCTGGTGGAATTCTTTTGCCCAACCTATTGGGATAGAAGAAGCTTACAAGATTACCTGGGTTGAATTCAAGAAACTTTTGATAAAGAAGTACTGTCCCCGAACTGAAGTCCAGAAGATGGAAGATGAATTTTACCATCTGACTATGAAGGGGAATGATCTCAAGACATATGTGAGAAGATTCCAGGAATTGGCAACCTTATGTCCCACTATGGTGCCAGATTCTGAGAAAATAATAGAAGTTTTCATCGGGGGATTGCCTCAAAGTATTGAAGGGAATGTTACCACCTCTAAACCTCAAACTCTAGAGGAATCCATTAAAATAGCCCAGAGGCTAATGGATCAGGTAACAAAGCACATTCTGGTGCAAGTATCAAGTGATCACAAACGAAAGTTTGACGATAGAAGAACTTTCAACAACAACTACCGTAACATCAACACCAACAACCGCAAAAATAATCACCAACCATAATAGAATAGAAGACATGAAACCTTTAGGTCTTATGCTGCCACTCTAACTGAAAACAATGGGTATATTGGAAACCGTCCCTTGTGTAAGAAATGCACTCTGCATCACACAGGACCTTGCACTGTTAAGTGTAATACTTGTAACAAGGTGGGCCATCTGACCAAGAACTGCAGAACTAAAGGGCCAGCCACTAGAAGTAATCTGCTACCAGTAACAGTTACTTGTCATGCCTGTAGAGAGAAAGGGCATTATGCAAATTAGTGTCGAAAGACCACCAACAATAATGCCCAAGGAAGAGCTTACATGTTAAGGGATAGGAATGCTCACCATGACCCGAAAGTAGTCATGGGTATGTTCCTTCTAAACCAACATCTAGCTAGAGTATTATTTGATTCTAGAGCCAATAAAAGCTTCGTATCCATATCTCTTGCCTCTAAGCTAAATATTCCACCCATTACAATAGATACCTTTTACAATATTGAAATGGCTGACGGAAACTTAGTAAGCACAAACACCATTATCCAGGGTGCAACTTTGACTTTGTTAAACCAACCTTTTGAAATTGATCTTATTTCGATCAAACTCTATAGTTTTGACGTCATCATTGGTATGGATTGGTTATCAAAGTATCATGCTAGAATTATTTATGACGAGAAAGTCATCCATATCCCAATCGACGGTGAAACTTTGATCATCCGAGGTGATCGAAGTAAAACCTGACTAAATCTCATATCCTGTATAAAAACCGAAAGATATATATCCCGAGGTTGTCAAGTTTTCGTAATCCAAGTAATGGAAAAGAAGTCAGATGAGAAAAGACTAGAAGATATCCTAGTAGTCAGAGAATTTTTGGAAGTTTTTCCTGAAGATCTACCTAGCCTTCCTCTCGTTCGCTAAGTAGAATTCCAAATCGATCTAATTCCAGGAGCAGCACTAGTAGCCCGAACACCCTATAGATTAGCTCCTTCATAAATGCAAGAACTATCTAACCAACTTCAAGAGTTAGCAGACCGAGGTTTTATCCGACCAAGTACTTCACCCTAGGGAGCTCTTGTCTTATTTATCAAAAATAAAGATGGATCTTTCAGGATGTGTATCGATTACCGAGAGTTGAATAAACTTACCATAAAGAATCATTACCCATTACCCAGGATCGATGACTTATTTGACCAACTTCAAGGTTCGAGTGTCTACTCGAAGATTGACTTAAGATCAGGCTATCATCAACTAAGAGTCAGGGATGAAGATATTCCTAAGACTACTTTCAGAACAAGATACGGGCACTATGAATTTCAAGTGATGCCATTTGGTTTAACTAACGCGCATGCTGTATTCATGGATCTCATGAATCGTGTGTGTAAACCATACTTGGATAAATTTGTGATAGTGTTCATCGATGATATTCTCATCTACTCTCGTAACAAAGAAGAGCACGCAAATCATCTAAGAATAATCCTAGAATTACTCAAGAAAGAGAAGTTGTATGCCAAGTTCTCCAAGTGTGATTTATGGATTCATATCGTGTAATTTCTTAGACACTTAATTGATAATCAAGGACTTCATGTTGACCCCGCCAAGATTGAAGCAGTTAAGAATTGGACATCTCCTACTACACCTATAGAAATATGTCAATTATTAGGACTTGCCAGTTATTATCGGAGATTTATCAAAGAATTCTCGAATATTACAAAATCTTTGACTGAATTAACCTAGAAAAACAAGAAGTATATCTGGGGAGAAAACCAAGAGTCGGATTTTCAATTGCTAAAACAGAAGCTATGTGAAGTTCCAATCTTGGCATTACCAAAAGGAAATGACAATTTGTTACTTACTGTGATGCATCCCATCAAGGTCAGGGAGCGGTGTTAATACAAAGAGAGAAGGTTATTGCGTATGCATCCCGACAACTTAAGCCTAATGAAGAAAACTATACCACTCATGATCTTGAATTTGGAGCAGTAGTGTTTGCTCTTAAAATTTGGAGACACTATTTGTATGGCACCAAATGTACTGTGTTCACTGATCATAAAATTCTTCAGCATATCCTTGATCAGAAAGAGTTGAACATGAGACAACTCTGTTGGCTAGAATTAATTGCAGATTACGATTGTGAAATTCGCTATCATCCTGGAAAGGCAAATGTCGTAGTAGATGCCTTAAGCCGGAAGGAACGAATCAAACCACTTCGAGTTAGATCATTAGTTATGACCATTCATCCAAAATTACCCTCACAAATTCTTAAAGCTCAAACTGAAGCACTCAAAGAAGAAAACATCAAGGCTGAAAACTTACGAGGAATGGACAAATTATTTTAAATACGTCTTGATGGAACCAGATGTATCAAGAATCGAGGTTGGTTACCACTCTTTGGTAATCTAAGAGACTTGATCATGCATGAGTCCCATAAATCGAAGTATTCCATTCACCCAGGTTCTGACAAAATGTATCAGGATCTAAAGAAACTCTATTGGTGGCCTAACATGAAGGCAATCATCGCTGAATATGTTGGCAAATGTTTAACATGCTCTAGAGTTAAAGCAGAATGTCAGAAGCCATCCGGATTACTGGTACAACCGGAGATTCCTATGTGGAAGTGGGAGAGAATAACGATGGATTTCGTTACAAAACTTCCCAAAACATCAAACGGACATGACACAATCTGGGTCATTGTCGATCGCCTTACCAAATCCGCACATTTCATCCCTACCCGAGAGACAGATAGTATGGAAACCCTTACAAGGTTATACATCAAATAATTAGTCTCCCGGCATGGAGTGCCAATATCTATCATCTCGGATCGTGATAGTCATTTCACGTCCAGATTCTGGCAATCATTACAGAAGGCTTTAAGTACTTAATTAAACATGAGTATGGCTTATCATCCTAAAACTGATGGGCAAAGTGAAAGGACCATCCAAACACTTGAAGACATGCTTCGAGCCTGTGTTATAGATTTTGGAAAAGGATGGGAAAAACACTTACCATTAATAGAATTTTCTTACAATAACAGTTACCATGCCAGTATTAAGGCAGCACCATTCAAAGCACTTTATGGTCGAAAGTGCAGATCACCTGTTTGCTGGGCCAAAGTTAGAGATGTTTAACTTACGGGACCAGAAATAATCCATGAAACCACTAAAAAGATAGTGCAAATTCGACAATGCTTGCAAGCTACAAGAGACCGGCAGAGAAGTTATGCCAATATAAGACAAAAACCTTTAGAATTTCAAGTTAAAGATCGTGTTATGTTAAAAGTATCACCTCGTAAAGGTATCATCCGATTTGGAAAACGAGGAAAGCTTAACCATCGGGAATGGATTGGCCTAGTGGTATATAAACTTGAGCTTCCTGAAGAGCTCAGTAATGTCCATAGTACTTTCCACGTTTCTAATCTAAAGAAATGCTTACCTGACGAACCCCTTGTCATTCCAATGAAAGAGCTTTGACTTGATGACAACCTCAACTTTATGGAAGAACCAGTAGAAATCATGGATCGAGAAGTCAAGAAACTAAAACAAAGTCGTATTCCTATAGTCAAAGTAAGATGGAACTCTAAAAGAGGACCAGAATTTACGTGGGAACGCGAAGATCAAATTTGTGCCAAGTATCCACATCTGTTTTCAAACATCACTCCGGCATCCAACTAAATCTCGAGACGAGATTTCTTTTAAGGGAGGGAGACTATAACAACCCGTAATTTTCATCAATGTAATTATCCATTTATTAAATTAGATGCACTGTAATATCCATCTATTCAATTAGATGCACTTTATATACAACCTTTTTATAGGGAAATTTTTTGCTTTTATCTCATTATGCAACGTAACTTGCATCTCTAAAGTTAACGAGCTCACACAACCTCTTCCAATGCCATCTCTATCTATGTTTATATCATATAAACATCTTAATATGTCAAGTCTATATCTTAATATCATTTTTACCAAGTACATTATCTATTTAACGTACTTTTCAAAACGTTATTTCAAAACAAGCATTAAACGTTAACGTTTACATCAAAACACTAATTATATATAATGTATACATATAAAATGAATGTACAAACCTATAAAGCATGTGTACAAGTATCATATCATAACATTTGAATAAATTTTCCCTCCTAAATCAAGTCACAACTTTCTAAAGCACAATGTACAAGCTAATCATGCCTAAAACCTAATTAGGTCATTGAAACTCCTAAATCATGTTTAAACTTTACCACCACTTTAGCACAAGGTACAAGAACTTAATTCATGACTTCTAAACCCTAAACCTAATCCCTAAATCATTCTAATATCAAATCTAAAACCCTAAACCCTAAACGAAACCCTAAACCCCTAATTTTACTTTAAACCTAAAACTAAACCCTAAACCTTAAAACTAAGCCCTAAACCTTAATCTTGAACCCTAAATCCTAAGCCGACACCCTAATCCAACCCGACACCCTTTTATTTTCATTTTTACCCATTTTCAACCCAACCAAGCACCCTAGAACCTTTATGACTCACCCCCCTTGTCATATTAAGCAGCTTACAAGCACCTCTATCACCACCCTTAAGCACCAAGGTGGCCTTGTCACTTCCTTGTCACCCCTTTGTAGCCGAACCCCCCTAAAACCCCAACACCTTGCATTCCTAGTATTTTAGCCCTAAATACTCATCACCTAGCATCCCTTAATCACCACTCCATGGCCCTTGCTCCCCACAATAAGAAAACTTAGGCACCAAGCTCATTTGAACACTATAAATAGCCGAAACAAGAAACCCTTTCATTTCATCCTTCCAACTTAAATACACACACTCAAATAGAGTTCTAGCCATTCTCTATCAGTAGTAGAAGATCAAGTGAAGTCCCTAAGCTCATAATAGAAGCCAAGAACCAAGAAAAAGAAGCTCTTGAAGTTGTTACTAGGCGTACGAACCTGAAAACCCCATTCGACCCATTTTAGCTCAAGTAAGCTCAAAATCTTGTTCAATAAGTTTATAATCTGTATTAAAATGTTCATAATACTCTTAAGATCATATATAAACTCTTATTTGAAGCCTTGAATCCTCAAACCTATGTGTTTTTTATTAAAACCCTAAAAACGACATGTTTTGATTTTCTAGCAAACGAATCCTTTTTCTAAACTTTTGTTATGTTAGAACATCTTATTTAAGCTTATTCTAATAAGCTATACATGCAAATATCATTTGGAATCTTAAAATAACCTTGCATGGCTTTTGGACTTGTTTTGCAAAAGTATTCCATGCTAGGGGTATATATCACAACTTTCTAAAATTTATAACTAAAGGGGCTGAAAATGTCATTATTCTAAAGTTATAACTATAAGGACCTATCTTTCCAAGTTCTAAAGTTAAAGGTTTAAATTATATATACTTTATATATAAAGGACTAAACTTGTAAAAGTTTATAAACCAAGGGTATATATTGCCATTTTTGCAAACTTGAAAATATAAAATATAATATTTTTATATAAATTATAAAAATATATATTAATATTATAAAACCTGATTTTATTAAAACCCGACACATTAATCGTTATTAATCATCGATCGACGCATTATAAACAATTACGTCATATATTTAACGTAATTTATCATCGACTAACTTTTGTAGAAACTTAAAATCTTATTGTATCACTTTACTAGGGAGCTTCATGTGAGGAGTTTCATTTAGGTATATGTTTTGACGAGTTTGCTGGATTTACGATTTAAAGTGTCATGGCTCCTCAAACGTTTACTACATGACCTCTGAATTATGATGGCCCGAACAGTGATACAATATTTCTATAAATTAATAAATCAAAGTAATACGTTAAACTTTATGAAGTTTTGAAACATAAACCATCACACTAAGACTTGACATATTACCCCAGGTTGCGTGACGAAGCCATTACTTTCACTTTATATACTTTTGCCATCAATCAGATTTCCCCTGTTAAGGTGAGTTCATAGCCTCACATTTTAAATCTTCTAATGTTTTCATAAACCCGCGAGGGGGATACATGCTATAAACCATGAATACGAGTATTTTTCCAACTTTTGCCATTAAGACCCCACTATCATGAACCGTTAATTACTTTTTGGAGTAAGCGCGAATGCTGTGAATAGATTTATTTGGGACTGAGCTTCCCCGTTGGTGTACCTATACTTTCTGGTAACCAAACGCACTTCATTTGAAACACTATGCGGGTGTTTGGCAAAGGCACTCGTTAGGGGCAACTTATTATGATTATTGATTATCTCAAGGTCTTTGTGCATGAACTTAGGGCAATAATACTATTTTCTATAATAATTGTACTCATTGCAATTATTACACTTATGGGTGTATAACAACGTAACCCACTATTGAACTTGTATTCAAACTGTTTACTATAAACCTATGAATATCACTCAACCATTGTGTTGACCTTTTTAGCATGTTTATCTCAGGTAACTGAGCACCTTATGGCACAGAGTGGCACGGACTTGAAGATGGCTAAACTGTTATCATTCAAACTTTATGTTTTCATATAGATTTTTGGGACCTCTGTTTGTAAAAACTCTGATGAAATAATGAATGATAACTTATCTTTTAAAAACGTCTCTTTTGAGTCGTTTTCTATGATTATGACTATTGTACTATGAAATAATACCCCAGATTAGCTTCCGCGGCTATATGTCAAAAATGGGGTTGTTATATAAACACACTTTGATACAATAAAGTAACAAAACCATAGATAAATAGCCAAATTACTTATACAAAAGTATGGATAATGCTACTAAAAACATACTCAATTTGAGCGTTATCAAATCCCCCCACACTTAACCTTTGCTTGCCCTCAAGCAAATCTAGAAATAAAGAAAACAAATCCACATGTTACATAAAACTGATTAGGAAAAATATGATGCAAGTCTTTCAAGTACTAATACAAGAAGAGACTCATCGTTTATGTTTTATCGATGAAAAGTTGAGATGTCATACTCAAAACTCAGTTATGATTAGATTGATTACCATAAGCTTGTACAAGAAACAAAACAAAACCGATGGAGCGTAAGCACCAAATGAATACATTTAAAGAAGCAATTTGTCGGGTTTCATTGCTTAGGCTTCGGGGTTCAGTGGATAACGTATTGGAGTGTTTTGGGGTAAGGTGTGTAACATAAGTCGAAAGTCTAACCAAGCGTTGCTAGCTACCACATTCCTTTTTTTCCTTTTTAGTAGCACATTGGCTAATCGATACCAATTTTTTTCATCTTCCTTCATCTTTATATTATTAAGCACATTGGATTTTATTATTTATTTTTATTCATACCAAAACTCGATCAACCTTCGATCGATGATCATCATAAAGTAAAATGTCAACAGACATGGAGCTAACAACTTTCTCAAGATTCATACGGATTTTCCACATAATGACCATCTTTCTAAGTAGCTAGCAACCAACCAATAGACTTTGACTAGGGTAAGGTTCAGGCTAAAATGGTGCATATTTTTGGTGGGTTCATCAATTAAGATAAAGATTGCTCAGCCTATCAAGGGTATCTTGTGTTAAAATTGAGCACTAACCAATGGGTCCATATGAAAGGATTGGCTAACCGAGATGGTTAGCTCAAGGCATTAAGATGAAATTAGAAGGCCATTTGGTTTCACAAATTGCTTCTTTATCACGCGCATACACTTGGTAATCAAAACACATCTTAATTTTTTGAAAATCACATATTTTACTAGTGGATTAATCTTGTTATTCTAATATTTATCCTAAAAGCGCGAAAACAACTAGATTACGAGGGCAAACAAGCACACAAATTTAAAATTGGCCTAAAAAATATGAACATTTAAAAATATATATCTTGTTTTCCCTGTTTATCCCCCCATATCTAAGTTCAGCATTGTCCTCAATGCGACAAAACGAAACAAAGCATAAAATTGTAAAATAAGAGAGAACCATATATCTGGGCATGACATTTGTACTTGAGCTCCATATGCTTCTAGCATCTTAACATGGAGTAATCTTTATACAAACTTTGAAAAGTACAATATTTTTGGATTATTTTAGCCTACACCCCCACACTTAAGCTCGACATTGTTTTAAAAGATTGGGGTGTAGACTTTGGAAGTAAAGCAAAAAATACAGAAAACACTAAAAATACACGGGTTGCCTCTCGAGAAGCGCTTATTTTATTAACGAGTCGTCAGCACGACTAATACTCCTTGAGCTTTATTTTCCCCCGAGTGTAGATTTCTTACTCAGATCCTTTTTGACATAAAGGAGATTTCCTTTAACTATTCCTTCGCTGGTTTCATCAAGGTCATACAGCTTAGCTTCGTTGCAAGTATTTTCCACTACACTGTATATGAATGGTTTTTCAGCAACACATGGCATGGTTTCGCGATAGTTTGTTGGGAATGGTGCCATGAATGAAATAGCTTTCATTTTTTCTTGTTCACACATTAGGTAAATTTCTTTGGTTGTCAGCCGATTTATTTTCTCCTCATCATGGTACATTATAACACGGTGTCCATTGACAATGAAACTTCCTTCGTGTTTGTCATATAATTCAACATAACCAGACGGAAAACCATGTTTGACCACGAATGGTCCATACCATTTTGATCTAAGTTTTAGAGCTTTGAACTTGTACTATGAATTGTATAAGAGAACTTTGTGTCCGGCCTTGAATTCTTTCCGGATTCTAAGCTTCCTATCATGATAAGCTTTGGTTCGAGCTTTGTAGATTTTTGAATTTTCATACGTTTGGAGTCTCAACTTATCGAGTTCATGCAACTACAAAAATCGTTTTTCTCCAGCGAGTTTGAGATCAGGGTCACAGCTTCTTAAAGCCTAGTAAGCACGGTGTTCGATTTCGAACGACAAGTGACACGTTTTTTAGTATAGTAACTGATATGGCGTAGTACCAATTGGTGTTTTGTATGTTGTACGAAATGCCCACATGGTAAGCTGTAGCGAAACGATGATGAACTCCATATCATTTTAAAATTCTCTCCATTTGTCTGTTATAGAAGTGAGTACCTCTGTCACTAATTAAAGCTTTTAGAATGCCAAATCGAGAAAAAAGCTTTTTGAAAAAATTGATCACAATTCATGCATCGTTGGTAGGTAAGGCTTCAGCTTCTGCCCACTTGGACACGTAGTCAATAGTGACTAAAATGTATTCGAACTTATGGGATTTGGGGAATGGTCCCTTGAAATCAATTCCCCATATGTCGAATATTTCACTGACTTGGATGCTGTTTTAAGGCATCTCATCTCTTCGTGAAAGGCTACCAAAGCATTGGTAGGCATCATAGTTCTGAACTAGATTATGAGCCTCTTTAAAGATTGTTGGCCAATAGAAACCAGCATCAAAAACTTTCTTTGCTATGGGGAAAGACCATAATGTCCCCCAGTTGGGCCATGATGACATTCGTTGAGAATCTTTCAAGTTTCTGCTCCGTAAACACATCTTCGGATCATGCAGTCGGGGCAAATTTTGAAGAGATATGGTTCGTCCCAGGAATAATGCTTAATTTCTAAAAAGAACTTGCAATGCTGAGCATAAGTTAAACCTTTTTTGAGAATTTTTCCAACTAGATAATTGGAAAAATCAGCGAAACATGAGATTTTATCTTCCTCGGTTGAGGAGACGTTCATTAGAGTTTCGTCAGGGAAATTATCATCGATATCATCATCCCTTAACTCCTCTAGATATGGGTTTTCAAGTCGTGACAAATGGTCTGCTGATTGCTAAATTTTATACACTATAAAATATACT
>BQNB010041545.1:3989-45034 GCA_026074375.1 Tanacetum coccineum
ACAAAGTTTGAACTAATGGCAGATATAGTCCCTGGACTTGGGATTAACGAGACTTAACAATCAAACTAACTAAGGACTAACTATGAAATTTTACTAAGGACTAATTATGCAATTAACAAGGACTAACTGTGTAAACTTTAAACTAACAGAAACTATAAAAATGGACAAAACAGGCCCCTGCAACATCTAACTTTTAACACACAGCATCCTTTTTTAATAATAAACAGCTTATTATCTTAGCTTTTTAAGAAAACTTTTATAAAATCTTAACTACTAACTTATTTAAAATAAGCTGCTAAGAGCTTATCAGCTTTTAAGCTCTTATCAGCTTAGTATTCTACCACTCAAACTACATGAACAAAGCAAGATTCAAGTCCCTTAGCAGTTTCTTACTACTTAATAAATTCTACTTATCAAATTATTTAGCCAATCCAACAGCTTATTTAACTCTTATGAGACAGATTAACAACTTATTAAGAAAAAGAAAAAGAACAAATGTAAAACAAAGTAAGGTGTACCTTAGCTTTCCAGCTAGAACAGGAAAGCAACAATAAGCTAAGTGGGGCTTATGGCTTAATCCACATAAGCCCTAAATCAAAAACATCAATCCTAATCTAACCCTATAAGCTGTCCAACAGCTCTAAGAACCCTTGGAGTCTCAGCAGCCATCCAACTCCAATAGAGACTCCAAGCCTTGATCGAATCAACAATAACAAACACAAATATTTTTTGACAGAATTTAAATGAGGCACAATTTATATGAAACAATACTTTTATTAAATCTGAAATAAAGTTTATTACAATACGAAATGAAATAACACGAAATTGAAATTACATAAAAACTACTAACAACTTTAAACTAAAAATTAACCACTAAAAAATTATTAAACTGAAAAAATTAACCACTCCAAAAATTACTCTCTTATGCTGGAATGAGATGGGGGTTTTTATACCCGAAGCTTGAGCTAACCATCTTCTCTAGATCCTTCTTCATTTTTTTTCATCTTGGCCCTCCATCTCTTCTCTCTCCTTGTAAGCCGTAGGATTTAAGATGTGTATAACCCGGATCATCGACGTGGCTTGGTGTGTTAGTTATGTGAGTGTAAGCACCTCAACTACGTCACCACCCATCAATGAATCGTGGCGAAGATTATGCCAGGGTGGAATAGGATTGGGGTTAATTGAAAGTGATGAGTTGAGGTTAAGGGTTTGTAGTGGAGGGGCCATTAACCCTAAGGTTAATTAGTGTGGGGGTGAGTGGTTTAGAAACTAGGGTTTATGGGGTGTTCGTGTGTGTTCATGTGTGTGTGAGTGTGTAAATCGTATTTGGGGGTAAATAGGTGTACAGTAAATGTTATTGAGGTTATAAGGTTAACCGGGTTGGTCGGGTTAAGGGATGGGTAGGATCGGGTTGAATTGGGTTAGGGGTTGGCTTGTGATTGGATGAGAGGGCACCCGGATATAGTTTGACCCGGGTCAAGACCCGCGACTTTTGTAATCTATAGGGAAATTGCATAACCGGCCCTTGTGTTTATAAAGCACAATTTCAAGCTTAATAAATAACTTCCATAAATTGCAAAGTTAACCCTTGAATTTATAAAACAAATGGAATTGGGTTTGGTTGACTGTGGGCTAGCTGCAGTTGACTGTAGAAGGCTGAGGCATGATCTCTCTGGCTTCGGCTTTTGATTTCTTTAGCTTCTTGATCACTCATCCGTTCTCGTGTTCGTTTTTGACTGATTTCTTGCAATATTTGACATATCCATACCTGCACACATAAAACTCAGATACAAGCACATTTTTGCCATTTTTGATCCGTTTTGGGTTTATTTGGGCCTTTTTAAGCATAAATAGATATGTGTATTCTACACTTATCAAAATTCCCCAAACTAAACGATTGTGTGTCCTCACGCAATATCACATGCCTTATAACCAAATACCTCTCAGAAGATCAAATCATAGTGTAAGATAAGATGAATCAGAGAATCAAATTAAGTTCAATCACCAAGCCCAAACAAATCATATCATAGTAACCACGGAGTCATGAGCTCCAAATGTAAATGACGTGGATTGCACCCAAACATCAGCAGCCAAATATCCAAATATCATAATGACATAATCCATCAATGACAAAACATATCTAGGAATGCATCCATATGCCCTTAAACAATAATAAATTCTTCAAAATGCGCATATAATAATCAAATTGGGGACGTGTGAGAATCACTCAGACACACCCACACATGAGTTCCATGCCCAAAGGGGTATCAAGATGACACAAAACCATGTTACCTTCATGGCTAATGAAACAAAAATGGCCGGGTTTCTCCAAACTGACGTGTTCAAATGTCAAAGTTATATCAAACTATTTAAAGGAAGTCATAAGTAAAGTTCAATCCAAAAGGTTTCAAATAATCAAATGTTCAAATATCAAAGGTACATAGCAGGGTGTCAAATGGAAACAATAATGACAGATGCATATAAGAAGAACCAAAATTAAAAGGCTCAGAGCAAATTGTAGCAAATCACATAAGTAATCAAAGATAGAGAGAATATGTCATGAGAAACCTTAAACATAAGGTCAGAATTCTTACCTTATTCCCGAAGCAAAGCAATAACCAAAGAAAACAACCACACAGAATATCACAATCACTCCCTCTTGAACCGAACCTAAAGAAACGATGAATTCGTATTACAAGAAACCATACATTTAAGTTATTACTTCTATTTTTAGAAACTATTTTCCATTTTAGTAAACTTTCTCATTATTAGTAAACTCCATATAAAGAAGTTTCCAAAATTAGATAGTATTCATCATTTGAAATCATAAGTATTTTGGAATAGGCTTAAGGGGACTATGAGATATGCCAACCTAACAAGTTTAGTGGTAAAAATGACAACTTTCCATATTTTAGGTTGTTAATATGCAAAATCCACAATTTTCAGGTTAAAAGGGTAAAATTCTAAGTTCACATTTTAATTTCAGATAAACCTTCCATTATCTGTATTAACAAGTCAAACCTTAATTGTTTACATAATTTAAATATTTAGCCACTATTTGTTTATTAATTAAATTAAACATTACAATCTTTAATTATCCGATAATTACAAAACAAGCCCTAATAGATTCAAAATGACAAAATCATACTTTGTATACATTAAATACTAACCAAAACTTATACATTCAGAATTTACAATTTCAGTCCCTCTATTTTAATTAATTAATTTCTAATTACATATATATGTAATTGAACCCATTTTAATCCAAAATAAAAAACAATAGACAATTTTTATAAACATAAAATATAAAAATAACAAACCACCCCCCAACGCCCCCAACTTATTTTATTCAGAATATATAAAAATAATAACATGTACTACAAACAGACCCCATAGTTTTCAGAAATTACAAAATCAAGTCCTTTTTATCAAATACTTTATTAATAACATTTTTTAGGCCTAAGAAGAGTAATAAAATTCCATAAAAATCCAAACAAAAAAAAACGAAAACCCTAATTTAAAGTTTCCATCGTTCCTTGCGCCTTTTCTCTTCTCTTTCTTATTCTCCATTCTCTATTTCTTCTATTTCCCTCGCCAATCCAACAAAAAAACAATAAAATATAACAAAAAGAAAACAATTATTTATATTTCACTTCAAAATAAATACTATTATGGCACTCAAAAAATTTTCAGACACCGTGACAAAATAAAAAAACCTCTAACAACCCTAAAATCTATATAAAAAAAAAATTCTTCTTCTCTCTCTATTCCTTCTAATTTGTCTTCTTTTTTCTTCATTATTTTCTTCTTCCTTTCCTTTTTCTTCTTTCTTCTTCGTACCTTGCCTTCTTCTTCCTTCCTTTTTCTTTTTCTTTCCTTCTTTCCCTTTTTTTTCTTTTCTTTCTCTCTTTTTCTATCTTTATATTTACCTTTTCTTTCTTACCTCTTTTTCTTACTTATCTTTCTTTCTCGTTTCTTTTTCTCTTTTTCATCATCTTTTCTTTTTCCATTCTCTTAATTTTTCTTCTTCTTCTCTTTTCCTTTCCTTCTTTCTTTGTTCTTCCCTTCTAATTAAAAAAACTATTTCTTTGCCTTTATGTCTTTTTCTCTTTTCTTAAAAATTTCTTTCAAAAAATATTCTCTTATTTCTTCCTTCTACTTTCTCGTCTACAAAAAAGAAAAAAAAAAAAACCCTAACCCTAAGGTTCATTTAAAAAAAAAAATTTCTTTTCTTCTTTCTATTCTTCTAAAAAAATTTCATTGCATTTCTTTTCTTGATTTCTAAAATTTCTGAATTTCTTTCTTCCCCTTTTTTTTCTTTTTCCTTTTATTCAAAATCGGCAAACCAAATTAAATCCTAAATAAATATTTTGAAAATCTTTTTCGTAGGTGTGTGAAATAAAATTTGGTTTTTAGGTTTTTTTTCCAACAATTGATAATGATTTATAATTTATGCATATTGAAAAACCCTATAAAAAATATAAAAAATACAATTTTACAAATAGTTTTTTAAAATTTGTTATTTTATAATATAATTAATTTTATACATTTTATTATTTTTTTTATTTAATTTTTTATAATTATTTTATTTTAATTAATTATTATTTTTTGTTTATTTTATTTTTTTTTTTTTTTATTTTTAAATTTTTCATAAATTTGTTAATTAAATTATTTATAATAAATGATTATTTAAATTTTTAATATTTTTTAATTTTTTGAATATTTGGTTTGTTATTTGTTATTAATTTATAAATAATAATAATAAGGTAAAGATTAAATAAAATTTATTTTAAAAAATTAAATATTTATTTTTTTTAATAAAATATAAAGTTATATTTTAAATTATTATTTAATTATATTAATTTTATTTGTTTATTTAAATTTCATAATTAATAATTTTTTAAAAAAAAATAGGAAATTACAAAAACTACTACTAAAGCCGCATATACAAACATACCCTAAAACCTAAAAGGGTTTTTCTTTCTTCTTCTATCTTTCTATCTCTAAACAAAAATAGTTTCAATTTATTGCTATTCCACTTCTATTCTCCTTTCAAAACACCACTGAAATTACCCACAACCCAAGCAAGAACTGCCCATCGCAAACGTCCTACATCCCCCACAAATAAAAAAAAAAAAACAAAAAAGAAAAAAAGAAAAAAAAATAAAAAAAATAACAAAACAAAAAAGCAAAAATTGAGAAAAAAAAAAAAAAAAAAAAAATAATAAAAAAAACAAAAAAAAAAATAAATAAAAAACAAAAAAAAACAAAATCCAAAAAAAAAAAACCTAATAGAATAAATAAGAATAGAACCCGAAACCTGAAAAACCAAAATAAACAAATAAAAATAATAAACCGAAAAAATCCAATAAAAAAAAACAAAACCTGTTTTTTGAAAAATGAAAAAAAAAACAAACAATATTCCATTCTCCCATCATTTCCATATGAGCCCGAAACTCACCAGTTCCTCACCCCACCCAAATAAACAAAAAAATATAGAACAAACAAAAACACCCAGGCCCCCCGCACCTACACCTAACGCCACCACCCCCGCCCATAAGCTCAACCACGCCCCACCCCATCCCCCCCCACCACTCCCCCAAGTACCAACCCCACACGCAACTTACTATTTACAAATAAAACACAACCCCCACCCCCTACACCCAACCAACGCAATAACACAAATCACTTTGCTGCCTCCTCATCCAGGACAGCCATACGACTCTCACTCCCTCAAAAAAACCACATCACATCCAACACACACTCACTTTCCAACCCACATCCCCATTCGATATCCTCCTGTACCCTATCTATAAACCCACCCCCCACCCAAATCATTCGCACCCGCGACCCCAATCACAAAAAACCCACCGCCTTTCAAGACCCAGAAGCAATCCCAAACGAAACAAACCATACAACCAAAATAGATCACCAAATCAACCACAAAACATCAAAACCCCGCATCTTTATTTTGTGTTGTGAGCCTCAACAAAACTGAGACCCAATCAGCTATCCTCTGCCACCCCCAACCTAACATTCCCCCTGCGCCACTAAACTATCCCCTCTTCCTACCCCCCCCCCCACAAAACGCCGTATCTACTTCACAAAACATCCATCAACTAGACACGAATAACAACCACATCAAAACCACCGCCAGATGTAAAGCATATTAAAAAAAAACACATATATGCAACATAAAAGAATCCATGACCCAAACAACAAACATAAAACCAACCCCGCTCCTTCATCCAGCACCATTGCAAAACAGTTAGTATTAAAATGACCCAACTCCACTCCCCCCTCCGAAAAAGAAAAAATAAATACAACAAAACCATAGAATAAAAAAAAAAAAATAAGAAGAAGGAAGCAAATCAAACTAAATGCAAAACCAAAGAAAAAAAAATAAAAAAAAAAAACGACTTATCCCCCTAACAAACCTATCAGATATATACATCCAACCCGCCACCCCCACCACCAACCCCATCACACAACGACCGACAAACGCCACAACAACACCACAACTAACATCACACCTCCCCCGCCCTCACAAACACTAGCCACACCACACCACATCAACACACACAATACCACTAAAACATGTTACATTCGCTTTAAACATCACTCCCTAACATGCCACACCACGTACCCACCTAACACACCCCACAACCCACCAGTTACATATGTTCCCTCCCACCTCTGCCCCTCACATACCAATCACCACACCCCCTACATCCAAACCCATACCCCCTCCCCACACAACATCACACTCCCACCCCACCACATGGCCACCAAACCCACAACCACTCCCTCTACCCCCAGCAGACTACCAGCCCCACAACACCCCCCCACACCACAATCCCCCTACATCGCACAATACACAAGACCACACCCCTCCACAAACAACCCCTTCAAAAACTGTTCACCCACAACCCTCACCTCTCAACCCCGCCCCCACAACTTAACACACCCCCACAACCCACAAACCCCATTTATAAAAAAATATCCGTTACACCCCGACCTCCAACCCCCCCCACACCCCACAAACCCCACAACATATAACTTCCCCCAATTCAACACTCTAAAATCAACTCCCCATGACCCGACCTCCACAAACCTTTACCCACCTCCCACTCATCCACAGCCACAATCATGCCCCCACCACAACCCAACATACAACTCCCCAACCCCACACCAACACCACAACCACAAAGCCCCTACAACTACATCACCCACATCACCCCCCCCTCAATATAACACCCACCCTACCACTTTCAACCCCACAAATCAACCCCATAACAACCCCCACCCTCACAACACCCATCACACACCACCCCCACACCCCCACACAGCACCACACCACACAAACCCATCAACAGCAGAAGTCACCTTACCCCGCGAACACCCCACAACCACCCCAACACCTAACCCTATCCCACACACACACAACCACTCAAACCCCACAAATCAACACAACTCACCTCCACACAGCCCCCATATTTAACCACCCCCACTCCCCCACAAACACCCACCCCACAACCCCACAACCCACGGCCTCCAAAATATAAAAACACCCCACCTCCCTCACCATCCCCACCGACCACCAATCCCAATCCACCCTAAAAACAAATAAAAAAAAAAAAAAACCAAAAAAAAAAAAAAAAAAAAAAAAAAATAATTCCCGACCCATGAAAAAAAAAAAAAAAAAATAAAGAAAAAAAAAAACACACGAAAAAGATAAACAAATAATAACAAAAAAAAAAAAAAAACCAAAAACCGTAAAAAACAAAAAAAAAAAAATAAAAAAAAAAAAAAATAATCAAAATAAAAAAAAAATAAAAAAAAAAAAAGAAAACCAAAAAAAAAAAAAAAAAAAAAAACAAGTGTTTTTGTTTCTTTTTTTTTGTTGGTTTTTTTTTTTTTTGTTTGTTTGTAGTGAGTATTGTGTTTAGTTTGTTTTGTTTTGTTTGTGTTTGGTGTTTTTGTGGTTTTATTGGGTGTTGGTATGTTTTTGTTTTTTTTTTTAAAAAAATTTTGAATGTAGGTATATATTTATTATATGTAATTTGAGAAATTATATGAGTATATTATAGGAAAAATGAATATTTAATTTAATACAATATTATTTAAACACATATAATCTTAGAAAATCATTCCTTAAAATATCTTCAAATCTTCGTTCTTTATTAATAATCTTCTATATTATATCCCTTTAAATAAAAATCTTCCCCTTAAATAATCTTAATACTTGCTTCTTAAATCATCTTATCATTAATAAAATCTTGTCATCTAATCTTCCCACATAATCTTTCTATCTTTTCCCACTTGATCTTCCCCTCCCACATGGACGGCCTAAAATAAAAAAAACATTGCTTCTTATACACTCACCACTCTGACCACACCTCGAGCCACCCAGCACCTCCAACAAATCTCCCACACAACCCCACACCTCCAACAACCGTCAAGCTCCCCCAAAACAGACAAATATAAAAAAAAAAAAAAAAGAAAAATAAAAAAAATAAAACTTATCGATAAAAACATAATATTAAAAAAAAAAAAATAAACAAAAAAAAAGAAAATAAAAAATAAAACAAATTAAAAAAACAAAAAATAAAAAAAAACATAAGTAATAAAATAAAAAACCAGAAAAAAAAAAAAAAAAAAAAAAAAAAAAAACAAAAAGACCAATCCTCCACAAAAAAACAAAAAAAAACAAAATCCCCACCCCCATATCTACCAAACCCTCCACTACCCGCCACCCCCCCCTCGCCCCCCCCCCCACCCACACACGACCTTATCCCAGACCATACCAAACCTCACCCAAAACAAACACCAACCCTACAATCATAACGCCCATCCCCTTCACAACACCAACCGCCATAACCCCCAGATACCATCCACCCCCCCACCCCCCCCCATCCTCAACCCCCACCATCACACCTACACAGGCCCCGGCCACAACCCTCCCACCCCCTCCCCCGCACCCCCTCCCCCCCACCCGAACACCTACCACCCGCCGCTGCTCTGGCCAATAAGTTCGCCCCCCCACCAACCGATAATCAACAACCTAACACCCCCCTTCAAGCACACTCCAAGTAAGCTCCTAGAGAGAAACCGAACACAACAAAACCAAACCCAACACAACCAAAAAAACCCAACCCACAACAAGCCGAAAACCAAAAAAAAATTAAAAAACACAAAATGAAACAAACAATAAAAAAAAAGACAACACATACCAAAACGACAACCATACTACAACAAAAAATAGGCAGTGAATAAAAACGACTTAAAACCCAAACATTAAACACACCAAAAACAAACATCCATCCATCGGACAACAAAAACACAGCCCTATTTTCTCCCCCCACATAACGCCCCTAAAAAAAAAACTTTAATAAAAAAACAAAAACTGCAAATTTAAAACACCCCCCCACACCCCCTTCCTTCAAAACCCCCCCCATACCCCTAAACATCCTCCTTAACAGCCCACAATTTACAACCATCCCTCCTCATTCCTCTAATAACTTTCAAACCCCACTCTCACACCACCTCAAACCCCAATCCACCAGCAAAATTGCACCGAACACCCACAAACAAACCAACCAAAATACCAACACACCCTACCAACCCACCACACAAACTTCCCACCCAACACACACACCCCACAACCACCAAAAAAACAACCCACCACACCTACAAAATCACAATCCCCCCCAAACCACCAATTCCCACAAAATACCAAAACCACCAAACACCCCAAACCCATCCCAAAACAAACCGCAAAACCATCCAAAAACAATACAACTTTTACAAATGTTACCAAACCCCAATAAGCTTAAAAACTTAAAACCACCAACCTAACCCCAAACCCCAAACTAAAACTGACCACTCCCCCTAGACCATCCCCCGGCCATAAACACGAAAAGTAGCCCGAACCTAAAACACAAGACCGCACTAGACAACGAACATAGGCTAACTCGCACGCCACGACACTACGTATCCCAAGTATGTCCTCACGCTCTGGGTTAATCTTACCAAAGAATCAATCGACAAAAGGAATAACTTAGATTACTCATGACACTCACTAGACTGATGCGAGAATGGACTCAGGTTCTTGTGGTACAAAGACATAGTCAGGCTGAATCTTGATCAAAATGAATAAGATGCGACATGCAAAGGTAATGATATTTGGAATCCCGATCAAAAGAGATACATGAAAGACATCGTGAACGTGCGATCACTACCGAGGAAGGCCCTACGATACGACACCTCTCCAATAACGTTCCAAAATCTCAAATACCGTACCAATTGAACACGAGGACTGAGCTTGCCCTTGATCCCAAAACGATTTAAGCTCCTTGAATGGCGAAACTTTCAGAAATACACGATCTCCAACTTGAAACTCTAATTCACGTCGATGCTTTAACAGCATAACTACTTCTGTCGCGATCAGTATTCCTCTTTCAGATTCTCTTTAGCAAACACCACTTTCTCATTAAAAAAAAAAAAAAAAGATAATCTCGATGAGCTCCGGACCTTCAATCAAATGCTCACAGCTACTCATCAAAAGGCAAAAATAGGTCTCGACATTTTCTACATACAAAAGCCCGAAAGTGTGCCTGTGATGCTAGCATCCAACTATTGTGGTAGGCAAACTCCACAAGCATAAATATTCATCCAAACTACCAGTCCATTCCAAAGCACAAGCCCTCAACATATCTTCCAAAGTCTGAATGGTCCTCTCCTGCTGACCATACACCACGTTGAGGATGAAATGAAGTACTGAAACATTGAATGACGAGTTCCCCAGCTTACTGTAATCCTTTCTAAAACGAATGGGGGGGGGGGGGGGGGGCGTAAACTAAAACTCCCAATTATTCGGATCTCTGTCCGACACAAAAGAAAGTCGTGTACCATGCAGTCTAACGATTACTGTTGAAAAATTCTCCGCAACTTGACTAATACCATAGTTCTTCCGAATGGGTGATGAAATGAGCAGACTTGGGTTAGCCGAGTCAAACAACCACCCAATGCATCATGTCTTTCTGAGTATTAGGCAAACCAGTAACGAATCCATGAAATCTTCATCCCATTTTCCACACATTAATCTCCAACGGCTGTAACAAAACCACTAGACCTCGATGTTCAAATTGTTTACTGCTGACAAAGTCATGAACATTTTGGATAAAACGTAAGCCACATCTTACTTCAGTGCCATTCACGAAAATTACTAAGTTTCAAATCTCTTACATTGTTGAACCTGGATGAATATCTAAATGGAGAACTATGAGTTCCGTCATAACTTTCTCATCGAATGTGCCATGATCATTAGGAACACATAGTCCTTCATTCAAACACAACAACACCGTCATCATCACACTGAACCAAGTATGTTTACCATCTCAACATTCTGTCACAATGGCCACAACTCACCACGTCCCTTTGAGTTTCTTTGATTTGTATCCCCCCCCCGCATAGGTTAGACCTGCATATCCTCATACTCGCCCAATAGTCACCGAAACCATCGTTATACAAAGCTCTGACATCCAAACGCTCTAAATCATGGAGGAGTCATGGAATCAAAACAACTATCATCCCATATTTTCGAACTAAGTCGTCGGCAACCGACATTAGCCTGCCCGGATGGTACTGATGATTGTTAGAGTCAAAATCTTTCAGAAGTTCCAACCATCTTCTCTGTCTCATGTTTTAAGTTCTCTGTGAGTAAAATATATTTGAGACTCTATGATCTGTAAATATAAATCACAAGCTTCACCATACAGATATATCATCCAGATCTTCAATGCAAACCACCGCAAAGCTAACTCCAAGATCATGGTTGGGATAATTTTACTTCATAAGGCTTCAGTTGCCATTGAAGCGTAGGGCGATCACCTTCCCATGTTGCAATCAAAACACGAACAAATAACCCAAACCTTTCTTCGATGCATCACTGTATATCTGAAAACCACCGAAACCTGATGGAAGAGTCAATATCAGAGCATACAAGACACCAATCTCCGTTGTCATTCTCAAAACTCTCATTACGCTCATTCCGTCCACACAAACTTCTCACCCTTTCTATCACTGGTAAGAGGTAAAGCTAAGTCGGGAGAAACCCTCAACAAACGTCGTGTAAATAGCCAGCAAGGCCCCAGAACACTTCTCACCTCCGTCACGTAGTAGGTCTCGGCATTTGGTGATAGCCTCAACCTTTGATGGATTCCATAATGATGCCATCTGCAGATACAATATGACCAAGGAACGTGACTTGCTGTAACCAGAACTCGCACTTCGAAAACTTCGCGTACAACTTCTTCTGTCTAAGAATCTCCCAACACAATCGTAGATGTTGTTTCATAGCTTCTTCCTCATACTTGGAGTCAAAACGAGATGATCGTCGATGAAAACAAAAACGAACTTAATCAAGTACTCGTGGAACATACGAGTCATCAAATCCTAAACACGGCAGGTAAGCATTATCAGGACCGAAGGGCATAACCAAGAATTCGTAGTGGCCATAACGCGTACAAAAAGCAGTCTTAGAAATATCCTGCTCTCTCACACGAAGTTGGTGATAACCAGATCGCAGATCAATCTTAGAAAAATATTTGGCCCCTTGCAGTTGGTCAAACAAATTGTCGATTCGCGGAAGATGATAGCGGTTACGAATATGTAATTACGGTTGAGTTCCGCGGTACTCAATACACAAGTCAATGCCCCACCCTTCTTCCCTTAACATAATAAACCGGTGCACCCCAGCATTGAAACACGGTGTCTAATAAATGCCATTCTCCACATCTCTTGTAACTGAACTGCTGCCTTTAACTCTTTCAATTCAAACAGTGTCATATGATACGGAGCCTTTGAGATAGGTTCATCACCGGGGAATTAATCAATGCAAATTCAATCACTCTATCCGGAAGGAAGTCCAGGAGAGTTCATCGGAAAAACATCATCGAATTCACACGAACAACGAGAAAGATTTACAATTTATACTCTCCAAAGATGTAACCAAACAGAAGGCCAGAAAACCTTGCACCCATGTGAATTCAAGTAGACGTGCCTTCATAGCAAAAGATGAGCTTAACGGACTTAAGCGTGAGGAACCGATGATTTAAACAATTCAGGGGTTTTGTGACGAACGTTTACAAAGAAATCACAGTCCTAAGCATAGCAGTCAATGGTAGCTCGAGAGAAGCAACCAATCCTCCAAGAATCAATCAAAGTCGTGAGGCATAAGGATAGAGGAAGATAGAATTCGCAGACGGAATAACGTACCATCAACGTAATGGCAAGTTAACATATTCAGTCAAAATACGCATATGGGTTTTTCATTGGGGTAAATGATTACACTGTTCCGATTAATGGTGTAGATTCAATTAAGTTTCTTAGCAAATGTGTAGATATTAAGAATGAGTAGCCCCAGTAGTAACAAAAAACGAATGAGTACGATCATCAGTAGAGAAAACCGTTGATAGTACCCTGAAGATCTTTGGCGCCTGAATCACGAGTCGTTAGCATAACCCGGTCCTGTAGCAGTAGGTAATCTAAGCGAAAATCCACTGGCATACACTGCTTCTAGATCGCGTCGCTTTGAGGACAATCCTTCACCTTATGTTTGAGTTAGACCAGCAGTAAAACGATCCCCCAGTTAGCCTATAACAAACAGTCCTGGAAGAGGTGCTTTCCAACAGGTAGTACAAAGAGGTGGAGGAGGCAAAGTCTCAGTAGACCTCCTCTGACCTGCAGAACCTGAAGCATGACCCTGGTTAAAATCCCGAGTTGATTGACCCCTGTGCTGGGCACTGTGTTGTAGTTTACCCGACCCTGGCCGGGTCATAGAGTCCCATTTCTAACCGAAGTAAACTCTGATCATGTCCCCGAAAATACCTGTCGTTGTCGAAAACATGAACCCCGATCCTGAAGACCCCGATGCTCAAAACACTCTGGCCTGACGACCCCTATACTCATGATGACCCAGACAATAACGACCCTTGTCTCCTGTTGGCCCCAAGTCCCCTGTTTCAGAATCCGATTACCATCTCTATCCCCGCTTATTTAAAAAATTTTTTATTTTTCCACTCTCATGCAATAACTCGATGTTACGGGCGGCAGCCGCAACCTGCGCAAACATTCGTAATATTCTGAATTTAACGATCCGGTTCCAAAAACCCAGCACTTTTTTTAGCCCCCCACTTGAAATGTCTATCTTGCCTCTGAGCATCTCCAGCAGTACTCCAACAAAACTAGCCAATCTAGTGAACAACCTTCTCTATGTACTCCCTAGAATTCTCTCGATCCAGTTGATATATGGACCCATACTCACGCTCATAACGTTGTTGTTCAGATGCCGGAAAATACCTGTTGTAAAAGATCTCACGAAAAGCAACCCAAGTACAAGTATCGGCAAAAGCATCGCCTCCAACCTGAGTACGCAAATGAGCTTTCCACCAGCTCAGTGCATCACCCTCTAGTTTAAACGCAGCAAGGACCGAGTCCCTTGGAAAATTGTCGCGGACATCCCAAAACTTGAAATACTTCTCTATATGCTTAATCCAGTCTTGTGCGTGCTACGTTCACAATCAATCAATAATAACTGTCTTGAATCATATTTATTGCAGGATATTTGATTGTTTGACCAGCTGGATACAGTGTATTTAATCAACAGGATACGCCGTATTGGGTATTTGTTAGGATTAAAAGTCTTCTTGATGTTGTTTGAATTACTACTGCTCGTGTTTGTGTTAATGCTGCTTAGCTGGATTTAGTTCTGCTCATGAACTTCAAATAAAATATGCTAAGTGTTTACTACTGCTAGTACACAGTTACTACTGCTAGTGAATATTAGTAATGCTAGTGAAAATATCAAAATTGTTATACTGTCTACCCAATCCTCACAGGTCATAGCCTAAGCTCTAAGGTCATAAGACCTCGTCATGATTAACCTGGCAGCTCTGATACCATAAATTGTAACGCCCCGACCCAAAAGGGTAGAAGTATTACAAATATGGTGTGACATCAAAGGCATACATAATCATAACACAAGCATAAACAGCGGAAGTCTTAAATAAATACCAAAGGAAAATAAGTCAACATGACTTAAGGTACATAAGTTCTTAAAGGACAGACATATCCAAACGAAATAACCGAAATAACGAAGGTCTCAAAAAGTAACAAATCATATATCAAAACTAAGATCTCTAGGGTAAGTCCACACTCAGCACTCATATCCCGAAAGCAACCCCAGCTCCTAGCTTAGATACCTGCCGCAGGAAAAGAAAGTGCGGCTGAGCTTACAAAGCCCAGTGAACAGATATATATAATCGAACGCAAAAGATAACGGAAAATCAAAGGATACGATATAAGGTGCAAAGGATATCACAAGACATGATCAAAGGAATACAAATATAAGGTAAGACAAATCAGAAGTCAATTCATAGTGTAAGGTAAGATGAATCAGAAAATCAAATCAAGTCCAATTACCAAGCCCAAACAAATCATATCATAGTAACCATGGAGTCATGAGCTCCCAAAATTTGTGAAAGACGTGGAATGCACCCAAACATCAGTCACCAAATATACATATATCATAATGTCATAATCCATCGAATACAAAACAAATCTAGGATGCATCCATACGCCCCTTAAACAAATAATAATCTTCATAATGCGCATATAATATCAAATGGGGGACGGTGTGAGAAATCACTCACCCACACATGAGTCATGCCAAAGGTGCATCAATGACACGGCCATGTTACCTTCATGGCTAGGAAACAAATAGTGGCTCGGGTCTCAAACTGAAGGGTTCAAAGCAAAGTCATATCAAAGTTCATTTCAAAGGGATCATAGCAAAGGTTCAATGCCAAAGGTTCAAATATCAAAGGTAGCATAGCAGGGTTCAAATAGAACATAATAACAGATCATATAAGAGAACCAAGATAAAAGGCTCAGAGCAAATGTAGCAAATCACATAAGTAATCAAAGATAGAGAGGAATATGTCATGAGAAACCTTAACGATAAGGTCAGAATATCTGTACCTTATTCCGAAGCAAAGCAAAATCAAAGAGAAACACCACAGGAATATCAAAATCACTCCCTCTTGACCGAACCTAAAGAAATGATGAATTCGAATTACAAACCATTCATTTAAGTTATACTTTCTATTTTTAGAAACTTTCCATTTTTAGAAACTTTCCATTTTTAGTAACTTTCTATTTTTAGAAACTTTCCATTTTTAGTAACTTTCCATTTTTAGTAACTTTCCATTTTTAGTAACTTTCCATTTTTAGTAAGTTTCCAAAATTAGTAATATTCATCATTTGAGATTCTATTAAGTATTTTAAATAGATTAGGGACTTAATATGCCAACCTTACAAGTTTAGGGTTAAATATGACAACTTTCCATATTTTAGGGTTTAATATGCAAAATCAACAAATTTCAAGGTTAAAAGTGTAAATATCAAAGTTTCTTATTTTATTCAGATTATACCTTCCATTTTATGTATTTACATGTCAAACCCTTAATTTTACATAATTTACATATTTAGTCCTTTTGGTTTATTAATTACTTAAACATTATCTTTAATTATCCATAATTACAAAACAAGCCCTTATAGATTCAAATATAACAAAATCATACTTTATACATTAATTACTAACCAAACCTTATACTTTTCAGAATTTACAATTTTAGTCCCTCTATTTTAATTAATTACTTTCTAATTACATAATATATGAAATTAACCATTTTAAATCCAAAATAATATCAAAATGACATTTTATACCCCCCAACTTATTTTATACAGAATATACTAAGTATAATAACATGTCTAAAATAGACCCCATAGTTTCAGAAATTACATAACAAGTCCTTATACCTTTTATACCATAATCGGCTAACATATTAATTCACAAAACCTTAATCAAATTTTCCCCAATCACAAACATAATTATTTACCAATCATTGGCATTAATTATACCTGGACAAAATAACAAAACCCTAACCCTAATTCATTTTAACCATTTCTTTCCCTTTTTCCTCTATTTTCGAATTCGGTAATCACCATTAAATCTCCAATAATCATTCGAATCATGTATAAATTATTCCAACAATTTTTCTGAGTTATATGAGATATGAACAATCTCAGAAAAATATAAAATAAATTTTACCAATATTTTATATGCCGATTTAATTTTCATTTCTAAATTAGGGTTTTGAATATGTTTCAATTTATAAAATCGAAATAAAGTGCATGGATATTTTTCTCAGGTTTATAACATGTTAATATGATGAAATATAAGTTATAAAATTACCTTTGATGGCCTTTGATGATTTTATGATTTTATGCACTCGGTATAGCTTTTCGAACCCAAAACAATATCAAAAATCGAATCAATCACTTCCCAAGCTTCCCACTATTTTTCCCACACTCCTTAGCCTTCAAATGATCTTAGAAAAATTCGTCCTTGCCTTGGAAAATTCTTTTGCCATTTTAGGGTTTTCGGTGATATTGTTTTTAGAGTTTATCAAAATGAAAATGCATAAATAAATTATAAAAGGGATTATGCCGAGTTTATGGGTCTTTCAATTTGACTAAAACTGATTTTAAAATTAGCCAATTTATTTTGGTTATTATCCTTATTTTATTTAATAAAATTTGTAATGTATAAGTAATTAAATATACTTAATTTCGACATAATAATTCTAATTTAATTATTAGTTATATTTTTTTCTTACATAACATAAAGGTTTTTAATCTTACAAAAATTTCATAATTGTATTGTTGCATTTTTATAATTTCTAACATTTAAATGAAGTTTATTTAAGCTTTTATGGAATTTTCTTGCATTAGGGGTATTTTGGTAATTTTACACTTGTTGAGATTTTTAGGTTTTACAACTTCTTCCCCTCTAAAAAAAATTTTTGTCCTCGAAAATTGAAATGAACTGGAATGAAAACGAAATGAGAACGAAAACGAAAACCATACGACTTAGACAAAGAATGAGGATAGCTTGCTAGATAGACTCTTCCGCGTCTCCCAGGTAGCCTCATCGCTCTGGGTGATTCTTCCAAGAATCTTACAAAGGAATAACTTTGTTTCTCATTTGAATCTCTCTTGACGGATCAAAAGAATGGATTCAGGTCCTTCAGACAAAGACATTATTAGGCTGAATTGATCAAATGGATAAGATGCGGGGACATGCAATGGATGATAATGGTATCCCCTCAAAAGAGATAATGAAAGACATCGTGACCGTGCGATAACTCGGAGGAAGTGCCAGGACAAATATGAAACCTCTTCCAATACGTTTCCAAATCCTCAACAGGACGATGAATACGAGGACTGAGCTTGCCTTGATCCCAAACGGTTTTAATCCTCTGATGGCAAAACCTTCAAAATACCGATCTCCAAACTTTGAACTCTAGTCACGTCGAGGCTTATCAGCATAACTCTTTCGTCGCGATCTAGCCTCTTTAATTTCTCCTTAGCAACAGCCACTTTCTCACTTAGTATTTCAATGATGCTCCGGACCTTCAATAAACGCTCACCTACGTCATCCCAGAAATAGGTGCTCGACATTTTCTTCCTACAAAAGCTCAAAAGGTGATGCCTGGAGCTAGCATGCCAAATATTTTGTAGGCAAACTCAACCAAGCACAAAATGTTCATCCAACTTACCTGTCCATTCCTAAGCAAAGCCATCAACTTATCTTCCAAAGTCTGAATGGTTCACTCTCTGACTGACTCGGTTTGAGGATGAAATGATGTACTGAAATTGACGAGTTCCCAGCTTTATGTATCCCTTCAAAAACGAGACGTAACTTCGGATCTCTGGCGGGACACATAGAAGTCGGTTTACATGCAGTCTGAGATTTCCTGTTGGAAATCTCCGCTACTTACTGATACCATAGTTCTTTCCGAATGGGTAAGAAATGAGCAGGCGTGGTTAGCCGATCAACAACCTCACCAAATCGCATCATGTATTTTCTGAGTAGTAGGGCAAGTCCTGTAACGACAATCATGGAAA
Source organism: Tanacetum coccineum (assembly GCA_026074375.1). NCBI lineage: Eukaryota > Viridiplantae > Streptophyta > Magnoliopsida > Asterales > Asteraceae > Tanacetum > Tanacetum coccineum. The sequence continues at coordinate 23,022 of BQNB010041545.1, forward strand.
TTCATCCCATTTTCCACATAGGAATCTCCAACGGCTTGTAACAATCCACTAGCCCTGATGTTCAATTTGACTACTGTCAAGATCATTACTTTTGGATACAAATGTAGCACATCTTGCTTATGTCGTTCCACAAATGTATTGTTTCAAAGCTTGGTTCATCTTGGTTTAAACCTGGCTTATAGTATGGAGAATATGAGCTTCTATCATACTTCTCGCGAAGTGCTTGATCATTAGGACACATAGCCTATCTTCAAACCAGCACAACCCGTCATCATCAACAATGAACTCAGTTTGTTTACCGTCTTCAACATTTGCACAATAGCCCACAACTCACGTCGTCCCTTTGAGCTTCTTTGATCTGTAGCATGAGGTTAGACTTATCTCATACTCGCCCAATAGCCTCCAGAACCTCGTACTCTTAGCTCAGCATCCAAACGCTATATCTGAAGGATTATGGAATCAAAACAAAGCTATCATCCAGATTTTCGATAAGTGCGGCGGAAACCAACATTAGCCTTGCCCGGATGGTACTGGATGTTAGTGTTATATTCTTTCAGAAGTTCCAAGCATCTTTCTGTTCTCATGTTAAGTTTCTCGCTGAGTAAAAATATATTTAAGAACTCTTATGATCTGTAAAAAAAAATTTTTTAATTTAATCACAGCTTCACCCATAAGAAAGTGTCTCCAGATCTTCAATGCAAAATACCACGGCAGCTAACTCAAGATTCATGGTTAGTTAATTTACTTCATATGGCTTCAGTAGCTTGAAGCGTAGGCGATCACCTTCCCATGTTGCATCAAAAAACAAACCCAAACCTTTCTTCGATGCATCACTGTATATTTGAAAACTACCGGAACCTGATGGAAGAGTCCAGTATCGGAGCAGCACCACTCACTCCGTTTCATTCCTCAAAACTTTCCTGAGCTAATCCGTCCACAACAAAATTCTCACCCTTTTTCATCAGCTGGTGTAATGAGTAAAGCTAATCGGGAGAAAACCCTCAACAAAAACGTCGGTAATAGCCAGCAAGCCCCAGAAAACTTCTCACTTTCCGTCACCGTCAAGTAGGTCACGGCCATTTGGTGATAGCTTCAACTTTGTGGATCCATAATGATGTCGTCTGCAGATACATTAGGACCAAGGAAAGCGGACTTGCTGTAACCCGAACTCGCATTCGAAAACTTGGCATACAACTCTTCTGTCTAAGAATCTCCAACACAAACGTAGTATGATCGCTCATGTCTTATTCAGACTTGAGTAAACGAGGTGTCGTCGATGAAAACAATACGAAACTTATCCAAGGTACTCGTGGATAATAGGTTCATCAATCCATCAAACACGGCAGGAGCATTAGTCAGACCGAAAGGCATAACCAAGACTCGTAGTGGCCATAACGCGTACGAAAAGCAGTCTTAGAAATATCCTGCTCTCTCACACGAAGCTGGTGATAAACCAGATCGAGATCAAATCTTAGAAAATATTTGGCCCCTTGCAGTTTGGTCAAAACAAATCGTCGATTCGCGGAAGAGGATAGCGGTTACGAATAGTAATACGGTTGAGTTCGCGGTAATCAATACACAAGCGCATGCTCCCATCTTTCTTCTTAACAAATAAGACCGGTGCACCCCACGGTGAAACACTGGGTCTAATAAAACCATTCTCCAACATCTCCTGTAATTGCTCCTTTAACTCCTTCAATTCAACAGGTGCCATACGATACGGAGCCTTTAAGATAGGTTCTGCACCGGGAATTAACTCAAAGCCAAATTCATCTCTCTAGCCGGAGGCAGTCCAGGAAGTTCATCGGGGAAAAACATCAGCGAATTCACGAAAACAGAAAGATTTTCAGTATTAGGGACTCTCAAAGATTGTGTCCATAACAGAAGCCAGAAAACCTTGACACCCATGAGAAATCAAGGTACGTGCCTTCATAGCAGAGATGAGCTTAGGACTTAAGGCGTTAGGAACATGATAAAACAAATTAGGTTGGCGAACTGTTACAAAGATTCACAGTCCTTGACATATCAGTCAATGGTTGCTCGATGGAGAAGCCAACCAATCCATGCTGAAACACATAAAGATCCGAACATATGGTAGGAAGTAAATTCGTAAGGACGAATACGATCATTTAAAAGTAGAGGGCAGTTAACATTATTCATGGTCATAAAGCATATGGTTCTTCATTGGGGTTGAAATGATTTCACGTTCAATTAATTGTTGTAGGAGTCTATTAAGTTTCTTAGAAAAAGGGTTGATATAAATTGAATTGTCAGCCCCAGTAACAAATAAACGAGCAGTAATCCATGGCCTCGAAAGTTAGGAACTGTCATCCGAGTTTTCCGGGTAGTCACCATACTGATCGATAGAGAAAAGCTTAGCAACGAAAACAGATAGGTACGGAAGAGAGTTACGCAGAAGGACTTAATGACTACCAATCCTCACAGGTAATAGCCTAAGCTCTAAGGTCATCAGGACCTCGTCTGATTAACCTGGCAGCTCCTGATACCATAAATTGTAACGCCACGACCCAAAAGGGTAGAAGTATTACAATTATGTGTGACATCAAAGGCATACATAATACATGGGACACAAGCATAAACAGTGGAAGTTTCAATAAATAACCAAAGGCAAAATATGTCAACATGATTTAAGGTAATATTTCAAAGGACAGTCATATCCAACGAAATAACCGGAAATAACGAAGGTTCGAAAGTAAAAAATCATTTATCAAAACTAAGATCTCTAGGGTAGTACACACTCAGCACTCATATCCCTGAAAGCAACCCGCTCCTAGCTTAGATACCTGCCGTAGGAAAAGAAAGTTGCGGCTGAGCGCTTACAAAGCCAGGAACAGATATATATAATCGAACGCAAACGATAACGGGAAATCAAAGGATACGATATAAGGGCAAGGATATCACAAGACATGATCAAAGGAATACAAATATAAGGTAAGACAAATCAGAAGCCAATTCATATTGTAAGGTAAGATGAATCAGAAAGTCAAATCAAGTCTAATTACCGAGCCCAAACAAATCATATCATAGTAACCATGAAGTCATGAGCTCCCAAAATTTGTGAAAGACGTGGAATGCACCCAAACATCAGTTACCAAATATACATATATCATAATGTCATAATCCATCGAATACAAAACAAATCTAGGATGCATCCATACGCCCCTTTAAACCAACTAATAATATTCATAATGCGCAATATAAATATCAAATGGGGGACGGTGTGAGAAATCACTCACCCACACATGAGTCATGCAAAGGTGCATCAATTGACACGGCCATGTTCCTGGATGGTGGGAAACAAATTGTGGCTCGGGTCTAAATGAAGGGTTCAAAGCAAAAGTCACATCAAAGTTCTTTTCAAAGGATCACGAAAGGTTCAATGCTAAATGTTCAAATATCAATGGTAGCATTGCAGGGTTCAAATAGGTACATAATAAAAGTTCATATAAGAGAGCCCAAGATAAAATCGCTTCAGAGCAATGATATAAGCAAATCTCACATAATTTAATCAAAAGATAGAGAGGAATTTGTCATGAGAAACCTTAAGATAGGTCAGAATATCTGTACCTTATTCGAAGCAAGCAATAACCAAAGAAAAAACACCACAGGAATATAAAATCACTCCCTTCTTGACCGAACCTAAAGAAATGTGAATTCGGAAATACAAAAACCCCTTCATTTAAGTTATACTTTCTATTTTTTAGTAACTTTCCATTTTTAGTAACTTTCCATAATTAGTAACTTTCCATTTTTAGTAACTTTCCAAAATTAGCAACTTTCCATTTTTAGTAATATTCATCATTTGAGATTCTATTGAGCATTTTGAATTAGCTTATGGATTTATATGCAAACCTTAACAAAGTTTAGGGTTAAATATGACAACTTTCCTATTTAGGGGCTTTAATATTGCAAAAATCAACAATTTTCAAGGTTAAAAGGCGTAAATATCAAAAGTTTCATTTTTATTCAGATTTATACCTTCCATTTTCTGTATTTACAAGTCAAACCCTTAATTTTACATAATTTACATATTTAGCCCTTTTGGTTTATTAATTAATTAAACATTATCTTTAATTATCCATAATTACAAAACAAGCCCTTATAGATTCAATTATGACAAAATCATACTTTAGACATTAAAATATAACCTACCCTTATACTTTTAGAATTTACAATTTCAGTCCCTATATTTTAATTAAATATATTTCTATTAAGATTAGATGAATTTAACCCTTTTATTCCAAAATAATATCAATATGGACCTTTTATACCCCCAAATTACTTTTTAACAAAATAGATTCATTTAATAACAGGTCTAAAACATATCCATAGTTCAGAAATTACAAATCAAAGTCCTTTATACTTGAAATATCAATACGGGCATTTCAATTATTCCACAAAACCCTAATTTTCTTTTTTTTTCGTTTTTTTCCAAACAACAAACACAATTATTTAAATTCATTGGCATTTAAATGCACTGGAAAAATTATCAAAACCTAACCCTTATTTGATTTCTTTCTCTTTTTCCTTTATTTCGAAATCGGCAAACAATGATAAAATTCCCCTCAATAATTATTCGTATCCTTCCTAAATTGTTCGAAGACAATTTTCTGAGATTATATGTGATATTTAAAACCCCCCCCTTATGAAAAAAAAAAAAAAAAAAATATAAATCATAGTACAAATATTATTTGTGCCGATTTCTAATTAGCTAAAAAATTAGGGTTTGAAACATGTTTTAAATTTATAAATCAATATAACATGGCATGATATTTTTCTATGCATAGAAAACGAATTAATTTGATGAAAATATAAGATACAAATTACCTTTCGATGATTCTTATAATTAATGAATTATTGAACCCGGTTGCTTAATTCGAACTCAAAACAAATACCACAATCGAACCAAGCACTTTAAAATCTTCCCACTATTTTTCCCACAATCCTTGACCTTCAAAACACCCTAGAAAAATCGTGCTTGCCTTGGAAAAATTCTTATGCCGCCATTTTGTATTTTAGGGTTTTCGGTGATATTGTTTTTAGAGTTTATCAAAATGAAAATGCATAAAGAAATTATAAAAGGGATTATGCCGAGTTTATGGGTCTTTCAATTTGACTAAAACTGATTTTAAAATTATCCAAAATATTTTGGTTATTATCCTTATTTTATTTACATTAAATTTGTAATGATAAGTATTAAATATACTTAATTCGGATAATTATTATACATAATTATTAATTATTATTTTTTTCTTAATAAAACATAAAGGTATTTTAATCTTACAAAAATTCATAATTGTATATGTGCATTTTTATAATTTATAACATTTAAATGAAGTTTATTAGATTATTGGAATTTTCTGCTTAGGGGTTTTGGTAATTTTACACCTGTTGAGATTTTTAGGTTTTACGGGATATCAACGAATTTCTTGGTCCGTAAACAAATCGTCTAATCATTTGATCCGCACAAATTCTAATCACGTAGGGTTGTCTAAAAATAATCTTCACATTCTGAAGAATTTTCCTTTTGTTAGGACGACATCCCTTTCACAATAAAATTCCCCGCATGGTAGTTTGCAGTGTTGGCAAACCATAAGGTACTCGAATCACCACGAAAGGTAACCATCCTAAGTGTCTCGAGAGGAAATGTTTCATTAATTTCCTTTTTCTCGAGATCACCTTGATGAGGATTTTCTAATCCAGATAAGTGGTCGGCCGCGAGATTCTCTGCTCCTTTTTTATCACGAATAATGACATCAAATTCTTGGAGTAGGAGAATCCACCGAAGCAATCTTAGTTTAACATCTTGCTTAGCAAGAAGATACTTAAGAGCCGAGTGGTCCGTATACACTATGGTCTTTGATAAGACTAAGTAAGGCCAAAATTTCTCGAAAGCATACACCACGGCTAATAACTCTTTTTCCGTAGTAGTGTAATGTGCTTGAGCATCCGTCATGGTCTTACTTAGATAGTGTATAGGCTGAAAATGTTTGGTCTTTCGTTGCCCTAAGACTGCACCTACCGCATAATCACTAGCGTCACACATAATTTTAAATGGTAGGTCCCAATCGGGGGAAACTAAAATCAAGGCTTCGGTTAACTTCTTTTTAAGTATATTAAAGGCTTCAATACATTCTTTCGAGAAAATAAACAGGGTTTCTTTTTCTAGAAGTTGGGTCATCGGCCAGGCGATTTTAGAAAAATCTTGGATAAATCGACGATAAAACCCGGCGTGACCTAAAAAACTTTGGACACCTTTGACGGAAGTTGGATGAGGGAGTTTAGCTATCACATCAACTTTAGCTCTGTCGACCTTAATCCCGGATTTCAAAATTTTGTGGCCGAGGACAATGCCCTCTTTAACCATGATATGGCACTTCTCCCAATTTAGAACTAAGTTGGTGTCTTCGCACCTTTTGAGCATTTTTTCTAAATGGGAGAGGCATGAAGAGAAAAAATCATGTTGGATCAGAGAATGTGGACTTGGTTAGCCGATCAACAACCACCAAAAGCGATCAGGTCTTTTCTGAGTAGTAGGAAACCAGTAACGAATCCATGGAAATTCATCCCATTTTACACATAGGAATCTCCAACTGCTGTAACAAACACTAGCCCTCTGATGTTCATTTTGACCTGCTGACAATTCATACTTTTGGATACAAATCGTAGCCACATCTTGCTTCATGCCAATTCCACCAAAAGTTTACTGTTTCAAATCTCTGTACAATTTTGGTAGAACCTGGATGAATAGTAATTAGGAACTATGAGCTTTCGTCAAACCTTCTCACGAAGTGCCTGATCATAGGAACACATAGCCTCTATCTTCAAAAAACCATACAAACACCGGTCATCATCAACATGAACTAGTATGTTTACCGTCTTCAACATTCTACACAAATAGACCATCAATACTCACCGTCGTCTTTGGACTTCTTTTGATCTGTAGCATGAGGTCAGACTCTATCCTCATTACTCGCCCATAGCCACCAGAAAACTCGTAACACATAGATAAACACTCAAACGCTCTAAATCCACGAAGGATTATGGAATCAACAAGCTTATCATCCTAGATTTTCGACTAAGTGCGTCGGCAACCACATTAGCCTTGCCCGGATGGTACTGGATGTTAGTGTCATAATCTTTCAGAAGTTCTAACCATCAACGATCAATGAATTTGATTTGTCTTTACCAAAAGCCGTTTGCTTTGGGACTAGTCAATGCTTCATTGCCATAACATGGTGCACTGATAACCAAATAGTTTTTAGCAAACTATCAGCTATCAGTAGATTTGATTAGTCTTTACCAGGAACTGTTTGATCCTGGACTAGCCAACTCTTCACTGTGAAGCAAGGTGAGTTGAGAACCATACAATTTTTGATAAATTATCAACCATAAATAGATTTGAGAAGACTTTACCAGAATTCGTTTGCTTCTGGACTAGTCAATTCTTGATGTCCGTTAGACATGATGAATTGAAGACCATTTGTTATGTGGTGGTTAGCCAACACCCAAACCCTTCTCACTTCCATTCCCAGCATTACTCTTCATTAAGATGCTGCTTAATGAATCTTACCAAATGTAGTGCAGTATTACTTTCCTCTTCAACCTCCAATCCTAAATCAACCATTCTTTACAACAATTCCTTGGAGAGAGGGTACCTTCTTTCAACTAGCATATAGATGACTGTCCCATCCTTAAGCTCTAGTATGCAAACTCAATAAGCTTCATACAGTCTCTAACTAACAATCCCCAATCTTGTTGATTGTTCTAGAAATCACCTTGATCATTTTCTTCTGTTGAGGATTCCATCATAATCTTTAAGTCTCCCCAAAGAATCAACTCAATACCTTCTGGTGTGATTTCTGAGTACTGCTTCATCACCAAATCATATAAATGAAACAAATCCTGCCTATCAAAAATATGTAGTACCTCCATTAGATAGTTAAATGCCCTGAAGTGCCCATTAACTCTGTAGACAACAAGGTAATCCCCATCTGGTGATGAAACCTTGTGCAACTTAGAAACAAAAGATTTTGTCTCTATAATCTCACTATCTATGGTACTATCAAATGTAACAATCCTTAGACATTTTTTGTGTTCATCATCACTATCATCATCTGGCTGTGGTCTTGGCCTTTTCCTAGCAATCATCTTCACATGACCACTTTTTCTTTTCTTTTTACCCTGCTCTGTCACTTCTTGTTCAGCAGGTACCTTTGCTGTGTCTTCTTCCCTTGGAGTTTCATTGACAACCCTCTTCTTTAATCTCTTCTTTTTAGGGTCTTTAGATTCTTCATTCATCTCCTTAATCTGTCTCTCATCCTCAGCAGAACCAATAGCAATAAAGTTTTTATCAGACCTTTTAACCTCTTTATACAGAACTTGTATTTCTTCAAAGTTCTTGTTCTTCAAATCAGCATGCTTCTTTCCTCCTACATGCTTCAGATAGGTCATCATTTGGTTTCTTAGCTGAGTTCTTGTTGGTGGTCTGCTTCTGATTGCAGCAGCTCTTTGTTGAGCAAGGAACCTCCTTTGAGCAGCAATAGTATCATAAAGAAATTTGGCTCTCTCTTCAACTGTAAACGTTTCTCTCTCTTCCTCTTGAAGCCTTGCAGCTAGAAGTCTATCAGCTTCAATTCTAGCCTGAATATCATCAAAATCTTGTATAAGAGCATCCTTTGTAGCTTCTTCCTTGGCTAACTTTTTCATTTCCATTTCTGCTTCCTAATCCTCTTGCACCTTTCTGGCTATTTCTTCATCCTTAACAAGTTGATCAAACTTTCTTTCAGCTTCATCAACTCCCTCTGACTTAGCATCTTACTCGGCTTCTTCCTCAAGTACTTTCTTGCCTTTGTCTTTAGGATCAATTTTAAGAAGAGACTTCAATGTAAGTACTGATCTTGTTGATGTAGCCCTTGGTCTATCTGAATCTTCAGCATCTTTGATCTCAACACCTTTTTGTTTAGCCTTATTTTGGCTCATAGATACCAAAAACTCAGCAATGGTCTCATCATCTCTGAAAACAGTTGTTGGAGCAGTACTTTCATATGAAGTTCCATCTTTTGGCTCAGCAGTACCTTTATCAAGCTTGTCGGTACTAACTTCTACTTCTTTTGGCTTAGTGGTACTAACTTCAGGCTTGTCAGTACTAACTCCCTTTTGCATGTAAGCATCTATCTCCATATCTATCTCCATATAATCCATTGCATCATTAACATCCACATCATCAAAAACTTGATCTGTGTGTGCAGTTGGAGTAGATTTGGTAGATTTCCTCCTCTGTTTGGATACAGACTCCTTTTGCATCCACTTTTTCTTCAATGATTTCTTTCTGGCCAATCTTTTCTTTATGGAGACACTCTAGATCCAAGCATTATGGTGTGATATCAAAGGTTTAGCCTTCTTCTTTAGCTGCTTGATTTGAGACTTCAAATCTTTAATTTGTGTAGCTTGAGTTGTGACCTATTTACATAAAGACACGCAAAGATCATATAGACTTTGGAGTGTCATGCCATCCTTATTTCCTGATAGGGATCTATCACTGGATGACTGACCTCCATGATTCCTGCCAGAACCCTTTGGAATGGAATCAGGAATAGGAATAGTAGGTGAAGGTCTAGGATATGGGTCAGGCTGTGTCTCATGTTGGTCTGCACTTGGGTGAGGAGGAGAGGGTGTTGGTTGGGTTTCAGATGGTCTTTCTGAAACCGCACCTTCATCCTCTGTTGGTTGAGCCAACATATAAGGAAATAAAGGGGTCACATTCCCAGAAAAAACTTTTACCCTTTTTAACCATAAAAAAGAAAACCTTAGTAGTCAAAGAATTAATAGGGAAGTGATCTAAGGGGACAGGCACATTGATAAATGCTAAATTGTATATATTAAAAACCCGGGATTTTGCCAAATAAAAGCCAAAATAATGCCAAAAGAATAGAAAAATGTGTGCTTTTGTGTCTAATGTGCAGGAAAGGATATAAAGGACAAAAAGAAGCAAAAACCAGTCAAAAACCGACAAGGAACGAAAGAGACAAGAAAAAGAGCAAAGAAACAGCCAAAGATCAAAGCTGGATCAGCCGATACAGCAAGAAAGGCAGTCAAAGGTCAAAATAATAAAGCCAAGGACCAATTATGACAAGTCTTCAATATTCAAAGGCTTATTTGAAGTTTTAAAGTCAAAGGGACCAAAGTTGCCAAATGAAGAAAGTGCTTTATTAAAGAGAGAAAAGAGCAAAGAAACCACAAGGACTGGAATTGCCATTCTCAAACTTCCTTTTACACTAGAAAAAGGGCGGAGCAAACGCAGGGACCAAAAGTGTCATCTCTTCATAGTTTCAAACAGAAAGACGCGTTTGTTATAACAACTCTAACCGCCCAACAAACTTTCCCGCCCTTTTTACACACAAACCCATTTCGCCAAAAATCCTAACCCCGCTCCTATATAACTCTCGAACTCGTTCACAATGCTTATGACAGGATTCAAGAGCTGCCATAGTCGATGAATTGATGGTTGTCGGTGATGAAAAGATTAGGGTTGTTAAACGAGAATGATTAAGAGATATTAGGTGAAGAAAGTGTGCAATTGAGATGGGTTTATATAGGTTGAGCAAACCTAGGATCAAAGAAAATGTGCAATTTACACTTTAGACCTCTAGCGGTATTTTCTCCAACGGCTATTCAGCGGTACAAACTTTGCCCAGCGGTACCAACTTTAAGCCTGGCGGTACTAACTTTTTGGTTACCAAAATTAACCAAAAGTAGCAGCACTAACTAACTTAGTACCATATGAAGAGCCCTAAAAAACAAACCAAATTGCATTACATAGCTTTGCACTCAATTCAAACACCATAATCATCTGTAGATATCTTCGAGCAGTACAAAGTAAGGAGCCTAGCGGTATTAACTCTGGTATATAGCATAAAAAGTTTCCTAAAGCAATATAACTAAGCTTCTTTAGTAACCCACATCTAACCTTGAATTCCTTATTCCAAAGAGATAGTGAAACCCCAAATGAGCATCATAGGCCATCTCATATATTAGTAATTCATCTATAAACTGTACAACAACTATCTTGCCTCCCCTTAATTATGGTTACAAATTTAACATCCCAATGCTAACCACCAAAAAGTTAAATCTTGTAACATCAAATCCTTTGGTGAGAAGTCCCTGCAACATTTAAGTCTGTGTGAATCTTGATAACTCTATCAGTCCCTTTTTCTCATAAGCAAATCTTTGATAAAATGAAAAATCGAAATTTCGATATGCTTCGGTCCTAGAATTAGCAAACATATTCTTGATTAACAACATATATTAGTGCTCTCATTATCACTATGGAGTGTCCTGTGTTCATAGAAAATAAACCATAATCCATCATCTTGATTCTGTAGTCTATATACTATCCCACAACAGTTAGCAGCTGCTACATATTCTGCCTTAGTAGTAGAATTTGCCATAATAGTCTGCTTCTTGCATTGCCAAGATATCAATCTTCTACCAAGAAATTAACAGCCACCTGTTGTTGATTTTTTGTTAAGGCTGGCTCCTCCATAGTCACTGTCTGAGAAAGATTCTAGTTCAATAGGTGAATCCCTAGGATACCATAAACCTAATTTGGGTTGATGTTTGAGGTACCTAAAAATCCTTTTTACTTCATTTAAGTGTGAAGCTTTTGGAGTGACTTAAAATCTAGCACATGCACAAACAGCAAACATGATGTCTAGCCTTGATGCAGTCAAATACATCAGGGAACCAATCATAGATCTGTAGACATGTACATCTACAATCTACAACTGACATCTTCAATCCTTGATCAGTGCTTATTAGATCACAAAGGAGTATTAGCTGTTGCATGATGGAGCCAAAAATCAAACTTTCTTTAAGGATGCAAACCCGCTTACATACATGTCCTGACTATAAAGATTCCATCAGGTTGTTTGCTTCACTTGAAGTCCCAAAAAGAGGTGAGTTCACCCATGAGCTCATAAGGAAATCTTTTTTTGTGGCATATCACTCTTCAAACTCAAAACACACAGACTTCTTGTAGTAGCAAAAATAATGTCATCCACATACACTTGGACTAACATAATGTCACTCTTATTCTTCTTGATAAACAATGTTTTTTCTATGGTACCTCTCTTGAAACCATTTTCAATCAGAAAAGAAGAAAGTGTCGCATATCAAGCTCTAGGGGCTTGATGAAGACCGTAAAGAGCTTTGATTACCTTATAGACTTTGTTTGGATGAGCAGGATCAACAAAGTTTAGAGGTTGATGGACATACACCTCCTCTTCAATAGTGCCATAGAGAAATGCACTTTTAACATCCATTTGGTAGACAGTAAATCCCATGTATGATGCAAAGGCTAAAAATAACCTGATTGCCTCTATCCTGGCAACATGTGCAAAAACCTCATCATAATCTATTCCTTCCTCCTGTTTAAACCCTTGTTCTACAAGCCTGGCTTTGTTTTTCACAACAATACTTCTCTCGTCCCTTTTATTCTTAAAGACTCACTTTGTGCCAATTGCCTTTTTCCCAGATGGCAAATCAACAAGTATCCAAACCTTCAGTAATTTGAACTGCAGTAATTCCTCTTGCATTGCTTCAACCCAACTTTTATCTTGTAAGGCTTGTGATATATTATTTGGTTCTTCTTGGGAGAGAAAGCATGCTAACAAATAGTTCTGATGATCTTTGTGATTAGCTCTATTCTGTTTGGAGATGTAGCTCACCAATGCTTGTTGTGCTGAAGAAGCCTTTTGAATCTTTCCTCTTGTTTGAACTACTAACTTAGGATCTCCTAGAATTTGATCTTTTAGATGATTCTTATGAATTCTAAGTGTAGGAATAGGACTGACATTAATAGTGTCATCTATATTGTTGAAATCAGCCACTGCACCCACATTCTCATCATCATAGACTCCATTAAATATGCCATCATTTGAAAATGCATCCGAATCATCTTCTAAATCAGGCATATTTAGATCAATGGGTAAATCAGCATTAGGGAGAGTAGATGCATCAATAGGTATTTTTCCTCTAAGATAGACAAATGATGATTCACCACCATTTGCACCTGTGGGAGTACTAGCAGCACTAACATATGGCGTGGTAGCAGTACTAACATATGGCGTGGTAGCAGCACTAACAGATGACCTACCAGTACTAAGTTTGTTAATACTGGTAGCCTGAGCTGCCCTCTTTTGAGATGCAATATTCCTCTTTTCTTCTTCAAAAGCTTGTCTTGTTGCATCATCCAGGGCTTTAGCACCCACTTCTTGAGCAATCATCTTCTCAAGTTCATTATGCAAGACTTGTTCATCTTCTGTCATCTGATGTTGTCCTTCTTTGTCAGCAACATCTTCTAAATCTTGTACATCATTGTATTTAGGAGAACTTTCAGAAGGTTTTTCATGTGCAGCTAGAGCAACATCTTCTACTGGAATCATTGTCCTATGAGGGTGTAGTGGAAGCAGTATGTATTCCTGAGTAGGTTCTTTATCTTTTCCCTGATGACCTCCTCTAGCTTCTACATAACTAACCTCCACTCCAGTCTGCTCTGGCTAACCTCTGCTCGCTGGACGGGATTGAGGGACTTGGCGTACGTGAGGGGCTAACCTTCAGTGGGGAGGGGGAAGGGCTTGGGGGAAAAGGTGGTGGATTTTTCACATAAGAATCTGTTACCTGCATCCACATTAACCTGATTTTATACACTAACAGGAATATGGTTCATTGTATTGGTTAGAAAATCAAGATCAAACATCCAATTAGGACTAGTTCCTGCCACATTTGGTTGATCTTCAAGAAAATCAATGTGTAGATTCTCTTCTACCCTTTTGGTCCTTTTGTTGTATACTCTAAAGGCTTTACTAGTGGTAGAGTATCCAAGCAAATAACCTTCATCAGATTTTCCATCAAATTTGCCCAAGGAATCTAATGTGTTTAAAATGGTCAAGGGGCACCCAAAAGGTCTCATAAAACTAATGCTAGGTAATTTACCTATTAATAGTTCATAAGGTGTCTTATTTTAAGGTTTGGTCACTAATACCCTATTCAGTACATAGCAGGCAGTATTTACTGCCTCTGCCCAAAATGGGATAGGTAAAAGTGAGTCTGCTAACATAGTTCTAGCAGCCTCAATTAGGGTCTTGTTTTTCCTTTCTGCAACACCATTCTGGCTTGAAGGAGTTTAGCCACACGTAAACTCCTTTTTTATCCTTTTCTTAGCACATAATTCATTCATAGCATGGTTCTTAAACTTTGTCCCATTATCACATCTAATGATTTTAACATTATTGATTCACTTGGTTTTCTAAGCCTATGATAAATTTACAAAGGATTTCAGATGTTTCATCCTTGGTAGCTAAGAAAAATACCCAACTAAATCTGCTAAAATCATCAGTCACAACCAAACAATACCTTTTCTTGTTAATACTTTCTACAGAGACAGGTCCAAATAAGTCCATATGAAGTAATTCTAGGGGCTTTCTGATGATTCTTTCTAACTTGGCCTTATAGGAGGCCTTTATGGTTGCTACATCACACTTCTGCAGGCAACAGTGGTCATTCACAAAAACTTTTGAAGGTAAACCTCTAACTAGGTGACCTTTAACAAGTTTGTTTATATTTTTGAAATTCACATGACCTAATCTCCTGTGCCATAATTTAGACTCATCTGTTGTTGCATTTGCATATAAACAAGTTATACCTCCAGAGGGAACAATGTTCTTTAAGTCCAAGCTGTACACATCATCCTTTCTAGGAGCTCTAAGTACAACTTGACTTTCATCAAGAAGCTTAAAGCTAGGAGACAGGATAAGGCATTCAGTCTCAGTAAAAAGGACACTATTTTTCTTGTCACACATTTGTGAGACAGAGAAAAGGTTAAACTTAAGTTCATCTACAAAATAAACATCATCAAAGTCTAAATTAGCAGTTCTGATTTTACCTTTACCCGTTATTTTACCTCCTTTGGGATCACTTCCAAAAGCCACAAAGCCTCCATTGTAATCTTCATAGTCTGAAAGATAAGCTTTGTTGTCAGTCATATGGCTAGAGCAACCACTATCCACCACTGCATGATCCTGTAATAAGATCTCTGGATTGCCCTGCATAAAAAGTAAGAGAATTAGTATCTCTTAGGGACCCAAGTCATTATAGACTTGGAAATCCCCTTTGGGTCAACATACTCAAACTTCTTGAGCATGAAAGATCCACTGTCTTTGGACACATGATCCAAGTAATTTCCCTTAGGCCTCCAAACCCACCTTGACTTTTTAAGGTCAGTATCCATCTTACCCTTACCAGTATTAACTACTGCTCTTGTCCCAACAGTAGTCATATTTTGAACCCCAAAAGTTTTAACATCTTGTTTTAAGTCTTTGGGTCTAAAAGCTGGTTTTGTGTAGTAAGACCTCTTGATAGGTGAATATGAGCCTCTTGGTCTTACATTGTCCATTCTTGGGTAAATTGGTCTAATAGCACCACCAGTTTGTGCTATTTTTGGGGCAAATGGTCTAACAGTACTAACAGGCCTAGCAGTACAAACTGGCCTAGCAGTACTAACTGGCCTAACAGTACTAACTGTGTGAACTGCTCTTTTCTCATTTTGCTTAACAGGAGTAACACACCCCTGTTCTTTTGATACTGCCAAATGGGACAAAAGTCCTTCTAAATGAGGGTATTATGAAAAATTGAAAATGATTAACCCTTTTTAGTATTATCCCATACTGGTTTGTCCACCCTTGGACCAGTATTAACCACAGTTTTTAGCTTAGGTTCTTGACTCTGTTTGTCATGAAAATTACAATCATTGATCAAATGGTCAGTACTTTTACAGACAAAGCAAGCTTTTATTTTCTTAAATCCAGTTCCTTGTTTCTGAGAAGTTTGACCAATTTTATCAACTCTAGTTTTAACTGTTTGAGTCTCATTAGTCTTAACAGGACTAACTGTTTGCACTTCAGACACATCATCCTCATCATCTGAGTTCCAATCCTCAATGATAACTTTATCTCTGTTAACTGATTCATACACTGTCTTAGGTTTTTGAGTATTTGCTTCATTTGTTTTACCTACAGTCTTACTTGTTTTAGTATTAAGATTAGTTGTTTTTGACTTAATTATTTTCTTCCTAATGGCATATACATCTAAACCTTCAAATGATATGTCAGCTCTTGGGGTTAGGAAGTTCCTTGTTATAGGAGGGGGAACAGCATAAAACCCATCTGCTTTAGAGAACCTATCATTTGCTGGTGTGTTCTCTTATTCACAGCGACTTGGTCCCACAAAAACACTCAAACAAATTCATATCAGTTTTTAGAATAATTAACGTCATTTCATTCAATTGTGTGCCATATCCTAAATTAGTTTTATCTCTAGTACTCATTTGACTGTTGAGTAATTCATCAAGATTCTTGGACGATTCTTCTATTTTTTCTATCTTTAATTTCAACTCATCTCTTTCCTTAACAACTTTCTCTAAATCCAGGTTAAGGTTGTTAATTTTTATTTCTCTGCATTTAAGCTCATAGTTTTGAAACTTATATTTTTCACCCTAATCCAGTTCATTCTTTTCATGTACAAGTATCCTAGATTCTAGTGACTCTAAGGCTAACTCATAACCCTGAATTTCTAGTCTTGCTCTGCTATGTTTTTCTCTTTCACTATCATAATTCTTTTGAAGAGTTTTAAAAGATTCAAGACATTGTTTAGAACATTTTTGTACCTCATTGTCAGAAGAACTTAATGAGCTTGAAGAAGAGATTACCATTAAAGGCCTATTTTGACTGTTCTACTTCAAAATCATTACTCCAGTCATAGCCTCCTAGACCATCTTGAGCCACCAGTGCATGTGATGAAGATTCATTTGTTGGTGCATTGCTCCTGTTATTGTCACCATAAGATCTTCTCCCTTGATTCCTTCCGGATCTGTATTCTCTAGCAAAGTGCCCTTTTATGTGACAGTTGTAGCACTCAAGTTTTGAATTATCAAGAGAAACAAGTCATTTTTCTTTGAAATCTAAGTTCCTTCCTGTCTTCTGAATGAATTTCTTCACTCTGACAGTCAACATAGCCACCTGTCATTTATGATCCAATTCTTCCAAGTCATCTTCATTAATCTGCTGAAAATGTCCTCATTTTCAAATTGAGGACTGGTTGTTGGTTGTGCAAACAAATAGCATGCTACATCATGAGCACATGGGGTAGTTGAAACTTGAATAATTCCTCCAGCGGTACTAACCCCAAAATCTCCACTGGCAGTACTAACTTCATTAGTACTGCTAGTGTTCTCAGAAGAAAGAAATGCCAAGTTCTAAGAAGTAGAAGAGGAACTTGAAGACCTTTTCATCTCATCTTCATAGACCCTAAGGTTGTTGTAGAGGTCATCAATATCAATCCCATCAATGTCTGGCTTATTTCTCATGATTAGAGCAATTTGATTCCATGAAGGAGGAAGACTTCTTAGGAACTTCTGGTTGATATCTTCCTTAGAATTGGAGCAAATCACCCCCATGAACCTTCACAACTGACTTATGATATTTTGTAACTATCATAAGCCATGTCCAGACTTTCATTTGATGCAGTAGAAAAGTTTTCAAACTGATGTTTTAGAACATTTTTCTGCATCTTCTTGGATTCTTCATTACCTCCAAACCTTGATTTGATTGCTTCCCAGAGTGATTTAGCATCTGCAACATTGTGAAACTTGAGGAGGTATTCATCAGGTATTGCTAAAAGCATGATGCTCTTAACTCTTTCCTGATTCCTTTTAGCAGCCAGTTGTTTGGCAGTCTTCGAAGCAGGAGGAGCAGATGTTTCTCCAGTTGGTGCAGGCTCTTCTTCTAGATCTCCATTGATAATAACATCCTATAGGTTATGGTCTGTGTGACAGATATATTGTCGCATTCTTATGCTCCAAATATCATATTCTCCCTTCCTGATGATAGGGATTTTCATTGTTGTGATAGTGGGTGGAGGAATGTCTTGTTCTGCCATCTTACAATTGAGTTCTTCTTATTCAGAGTTTCCACACAAGCTCTGATACCACTTGTTGGATCATTTACTGAATAGATCTTAACCTTTAGCTTGTAAAGGGTTTGTTCCTTTAGATAATTCTAAAGCAACAATAATGAGACACTGATTTGAACACTATTGATTATGCGGAAACTAATCAATAATGCTAAGAAGAACAGTATTAAGAATCACAAAAGAACTTTATATTATAACTTGAATCTGCCTAGGTTACAGATTACAAAACTATGATTGCTAATCGATCTCTATTGATTTGTGTAGAACTATATCTACTAATTATGCCTAGGGTTCCTTTTATAGACTAAGGAAACCCTAATGGGCTTTACAAAACGCGTACAAAGATCATGCATATCCTTCCTAAGATATCTCATGCATATCTCATAAACGGTACTAACTATTTTATACTAACGGTACTAACTAACTGATCAGTACTAGCATTTTGTACTATCAGTACAAATTACAACTAGCAGTACTAACTAATATAACTAACGATACTAAGTCAGGAATGCATAATTCCCAACAGTACACTTTGTGCCATACATATAGTGTCTCTAAATTTTAAGAGTGAACACTAGTGCTCCTAATTCAAGGTCATGTGTGGTATAGTTTTCTTCATTAGGCTTAAGTTGTCGGGATGCATATGCAATAATTTTTTCTCTTTGCACTAACACTGCTCCCAAGCCTTGATATGATGCATCACAGTAAACAACAAAATCATTGTTTCCTTTTGGTAATGCTAAGATTGGAGCTTCACACAACTTTTGCTTTAGTAGTTAGAAAGATGACTCTTGGTCTTCTCCCCAAATATACTTCTTGTTTTTCTAGGTTAATTCAGTCAAAGACTTTGCGATCTTTGAAAAATCTTTGATAAATCTCTGATAGTAGCCGGCGAGTCCTAAGAATTGGCGTACTTCTGTAGGTGTGGTAGGAGATGCCCAATTCTTAACTGCTTCAATCTTGGCGGGGTCAACGTGAATTCCTTGAAATTCATAGTGTTTATATCTCGTTCTGAAAGCATTCTTGGGAATATCTTCGTCCCTTACTCTCAGTTGATGATAACCTGATCTTAAGTCAATCTTCGAGTAGACACTCGAACCTTAAAGTTGGTCGAATAAATCATTGATCCTGGGTAATGGGTAATGATTCTTTATGTTGAGTTTATTCAGCTCACGGTAATCGATACACATTCTGAAAAATAAGAAGAAAGATGGATCTCCTGGATATATACCTTTTGGTTTTTATATCATGAATGAGGGACTTAGTCTGTTTTTACTTCGATCACCTCGATGATCAAAGTGTTTCACCATCGCGCGATTGGAATGTTTGACGACATCTTTTCACAATAATTTTGGCATGATACTTGGATAACCAATCCATACCAATGACGAAGTCAAAACTAAATCACAGATAATTCTAGCATGATACTTGGATAACCAATCCATACCAATGACGACGTCGAAACTACCGAGTTTAATCGGCATGAGATCAATTTTGAAAGGTTGGTTTAACAAGATCAGAGTGCAACCCTGGATAACGGTATTAGTGCCTACTAGGTTTCCATCGGCTATTTCAATGTCAAAAGTATTATCTAGTGTAATTGGTAGGATATTAAGCATTGAAGCAAGAGATATGGATACAAAACTTTTATCGACTCCTGAATCAAATAATACTCTAGCTAGATGTTGGTTTAGAAGGAACGTACCCGTGACTATGTTCGGGTCTTGGTGAGCATTCTTGTCCCTCAGCAAGTATGCTCTTCCATGGGCATTGTTGTGTGCTTTTGGAACTGGTTTCTGTAATACCCTTTTTCTCCACAGGCATGACAAGTTATGGATATTGGTTATAGGTTTCTTCCAGTGGCTGGACCTTTATTTTTGTTGTTCCAGGTCAGATGACCTACCTTGTTGCAAGTCTGACACTTGACAGTGCAAGGTCT
Source organism: Tanacetum coccineum (assembly GCA_026074375.1). Taxonomy (NCBI): domain Eukaryota; kingdom Viridiplantae; phylum Streptophyta; class Magnoliopsida; order Asterales; family Asteraceae; genus Tanacetum; species Tanacetum coccineum. Next base: position 43,009 of record BQNB010041545.1, read on the forward strand.
TGTGTGATGCAGGGTGCACTTTTTACACAGGGGAAGGCTTCCAATATACCTACTATTTTTAGTTGGGGTGACAGCATAAGCCCTGAAGGTTTCTTGTCTTCTATTCTGCTATTGGTGGTGATCATTATTGCGGTTGTTATTACGGTTTTTTTGGTAGTTATTGTTGTTGAAGGTTCTTCTATCATCAAACTTTCATTTGTGATCATTGGTTCCTTGCACAGAATTGTGCTTTGTTACCTGATCCATTAACCTCTGGGTTACGGTAATGGATTCCTCTAAATTTTAAGGTTTTGAAGCGGTAACATTCCCTTCAATACTTCTAGGTAATCCCCCAATGAAGACTTCCATGAGTTTCTCAGAATTTGGCACCATAGTTGGGCATAAAACTACCAATTCCTAGAATCTTCTAACGTAAGTCTTGAGATCATTTCCTTTTACAGTTCGATTGTAAAATTCATCGTCCATTTTCTTGACCTCAGTTCGGGGACAATACTTCTTTATTAAGAGCTTTTTAAATTCGGACCAAGTGATCTTATAGGCTTCCTCTATTCCAATAGACTGGGCGAATGAATTCCACCAGGACAAAGCTTCTTCAGTTAGAGTACCAGTAGCAAATTTCACTTTGCAGTCGTCGGTACAGTTGCTATGGGAAAATACTAATTCAGTTCGTTCAAACCAGCGGATGAGGCCAACAGCGCCTTCCGTACCTTTGAAATTGAAAGTTTGGTAGCTCATAAACTCTTTGTAGCTACATTTTCTTGCTATAGGAATTTCTCTTGGTCCGGTGTTCCTATTGGTATTGTCAGCATTTTCCATAGTAGCAGCTTGTGCTTCCAAAGCTGCAGCAACACTATCAGCAACTAGTTTCCTTATGACGGCCTGAGTCAAGGTTGGTGATGCAAATGTAGATGTCCTCTTGGGAGCCATTTTATCAACATTTACAAGACAATACAAAATAAGAATCATATCACAAGTCATAGTCTATCTTCCGAGTGTCGTTTCCACGGCGAGAGATGAATTGAAATTTATGTTAATGTTTTGAAGAAAAATGCTTGAATATCTTTTAAGATTTTTGGTTTTAAAGTTATTTTTAATACTAAGAAAATTATACTATTATTAATACTAGAATTATACTAAACAATTAAACTATAAGAATTATGCTAAAATTATCTAAAAGATTTATAAGACGAAAATGCTTGCTAAGTGACGTGAAAAGTTCATTAAGTGTGAATTAAGGTTTATTAACGAATTAATTTCCTTAGAAAAGATAATTATCTCACAACGTTGGCTTATTTTGACAAAAACCTCTTAAAAAGATATTAATTACTAGATGTGTAGTTTGACTATTTTTATGGATTTTGCCTTTTAAAATATTCAAACTACAAATCTAAATAATCAAAGATTATTAATCAACTAAACCTTTTTTTAAATCCACACTTAATTTCCAATTCACAATATCACTTAACGAGCACTAATAAAACTACTCACTAAGCATAACGATCAAATAAGCTAATTTATACATTTTATACTAAGCTATACTAATTAATTGAAATAGGATAGAAAATGGATCTGAATTGAAGAGCCGCAAATAATCGATAACCACCCAATTTAATAAGCTAAAGAAAATAATCAAATTCTTACTAGCTTACTAAATCCTTAAGCTCCATGCCTCATTAGTTGACCGGTACTGTCGAGTCAAACAAACATGAAGAAACTGTTAACTAAAAATAGTTTTAACAATTACTAATTCACTAAATTTGTTAAAACTAAGCCTAGCAGACAATCACTAAAACGCAGGCCCAAACTATTTATCTAGTGCAAGCCCAAAATGCAGGCCCAATTTCAAACCTATATTAACAAAATCTTTTATTCAAAACCAATCCGAGCCCAAAGCCACTCTCGGCCTTATCTAATGTGGTATATCCTATATCATAACACGGGTTCAATTCTTGGATCGGGCTAGTTTTTAGAGAGAGAAACACTAGAGAGAGAATAGTTTAGAGAGAGAAAGTGTTTTCTTTTGTAA
>BQNB010041546.1:0-46697 GCA_026074375.1 Tanacetum coccineum
AATTACGGGATAAGGTTAAAAAAGATGATCATACTGAATTAGTAAAACGTTTTTCCAATCTTGAGGTTAATCACTTAAATTTATAGTTAAAGTATCAAAACCTCAGAAGACTAATGTCCCTATGCCCCCTTCTACAGGAGTAAACTGTTGCACCAATGCTAGCGGATCACAGCCTAGGAGCAATACCAAGAAAAATAGGATCTCGCCAGCTAAAGGTGTCAACAAGAAGAAAGTAGAAGAACACCCTAGGATAAATAAGTCTAACTTAAGAACCACGAATCGCGTTGATTCTAATAGTAGCTCTAAGCGTACTGTAATTAATTCGAATTCTGATTCTGTTTGCCAAACATGTAACAAATGTTTAATTTTTGAAAATCATGATGTGTGTGTGTGGTTGATTATTTGCAATCTGTTAAGGCATCCCCCTCTATTCATAATATTCATATTGTTGCGCGCAAAGTTAAGTAAGTTTGGAAACCTAAGCAAGTTAGGCAAGTATGGAAACCCACAGGCAAAGTGCTTGTCAGTGTTGGTCATCAATGGAGACCTATGGTCAAAATATTCACTTTAGGAGAACAGTGCCCTTTAACTAGGCTCACTAAAATCAAAGTAGTATCCGCTAAGCAAATCGAGCATCAGGCCATTACTTGTGCTAACCAACAGGAACCCAACCAAAATTGGGGATTGGTTAATAAACTTTTAAACTAAACCTTTTATATATATAATATATAATAAAATATATATAATAAGTATAATCTAAAAAATAATCAATGAAACCAAGAAGTAGTATAGAATATTCCTGGGTCGTTTATCCCCAACAAGGCTATGCTTGAAAATCGATACAGTCGGAAAATTAGAGTTTGAATGAGATTAATGATTTGGGAGTTTAGAAAGCTAAATTAATCAATAAAAAGCAAAAACGATTGAGAAAAACCTAAAAAATATGAAATTAAACTGAAAAACGAGAGCAGGAATCCCAAACAAGGGGTCAAAAACCTAAAATCTTAAAAATTAACCCTACAAATAAATTTTTTACTTCTAATCTACTCTAGGTGACTAATAATGAAGAATGAAAAAGACTAGACCGAAAACGGAGTTAAAACGAGCTTTAAAATGAAAAAAAACAAAAACGGGGCTAAATCTCGTTCTTTAAAAAGTAAGATTTTTGCAAAAACGACCCTACGAAAGATTTTCTATTTTTCCTAAGTAAAAACTGATAAAAGAAAATTTTCTAAAAAAGAAAAATATTTTTTTGATTTTTATTTAATTTATTATAATTAAAAAATAGTTTTAATAAAAATAAATGATTAAAAATAGTAAACGAATATGAAAAATTATGAAAAATTTAGGAAAAATAAGTTATACTACAAGAATCCTAAGAAAAATCTAAAACTTGAAAAACAGCTTATGAATAAGCTGTTAATAAGCTAATAGTGGTTGTGGGCTTATGAGACTAAATGGGCTTATATATTAAATGTAACAAACCTCTACCGGATGAGCTAATGTAGCACAGCGGTAGAGGTGTTGTTATAAGAGTTGGTTGATATGAGTGAGGCCTTGAGTTCGAGTCTTGCTCACTCGGGGTCTCCCCTAATCCCAACTCTTGTATTCCTCATTTTTTTAAACTTTTTGAAAACACTAAAAATAAACAACTTTAAAAAAGACAAAAAACTCTCAATAAGCTGTTAAATAAGCAACAAAAAAATGGCAGCAAGCACACTTTGTAACTTAAGGCATAAATGAGCTAAACTGGTAGGGCTTTTTATGGCAGAATAAGCAAAAAAAAGGGGGGGAAATAAGCACACACAGTTAAGCTACTAACCCTATGAACAAACCTAAGCAAAATAAGCAACTAAAACTAGACAGAAAAAGCTAATAAGATAAGCAATAAGCAAAGTGCCAAAACTGGCAGCCCTAACAGCCTAAGTGGGCAAGTTTGGGCTTAAAAATAAGCCACTAAAAGGGGGACCTAAGGCTTAAGGCCAACAAACAGATGAATTTTAAGCCTTAAGGAACAAATATCATTAATCAATAAGCAGTTTGTAATAAGGAGTGAGCTACAAGAACCAATTGAAAAAGCTAGTTTTTCATTTTTTCAATACTTAGTGAAGTGTTCAGTTCTGTAGCAAAGCACAAAGAAAATTTGCAGGTACTTAGGAATTTAATTCCAACTGGTTTTAACACTTGAGCAACACAAAAATAGCATAAAAGGCTTGCATACAAAGATCTAATCACACAGCTTAATTAAATGAGCTTTTTAGTTCTCAGATTAAAACTTAAGTTCTGTTAACTATGATTTTGAGATTAAAAGCTTAAAAACTCAACCAACCTAAATCTAATACCTATTTTTAACTAATCTAAACTGACTCAAAAGCTAAAAGCTTGTTTTGACCCTTTTTAACCCATTAAACCAGTTTACCCAAACACCCCTTTAAAAACACAAAAACATTATTAACTTAAAAACAGATTCTGAAATTTAACAAATCCTAAGAACACATTAAACATAAGTCAAAACTAGTACAAATAAGAAATTATAACATAACATGAAGCATTGAATAAGCAGAATCAGGCATGTGCTTAAAAATAAGCAAAACTTGAAAAAGTAACTTACAAGGGTCCAAATGCTTTTTGTGAGTACTTAACCACCAAAACAGGTTTTCACATACCCCTATAGCTTACCAATAAGCTCTAAACCAATAAGCCATCCAAGATTGCTTATTCATCCAAAATAAGCTTGAATCCATGTTCCTTTCTTAATGAAACAGTAGCTTTTTTTAGCTTTTGGAAAACCTTTAAGTAGTTAAAACAGGTTATACAAGCTTAAAAGAGCTTATAGAAATAGCTTTTGAACAAAAGAGCTTAATGACATAAAAATTATAAAAAGGAACAGATTTGCATTTAACCATAGAACTTAAAATTTCATTCCATACAAAAAAGTGATTACAACGCTTGAAAATAAAATGACAGAATACTAAAAATTTAAAACAAAAAAAATAAATAGAAATTCAACTCTTGTTCCCTCTGTCTTCTTCTCTTTATATAGGCTGTCAATGTCTTCAAGTCATTGTGTTTCTTGTGTTTGTGTTGTGAGAGAGAAGCTACAAACAATCTGAGCCCTTCAAATTTCTTTGAGCCCACAGCTATTGATCAAAACCCTCAATTATTCTTGTCCAATAGGATTTGAGGGATTTAGGATTGCCAGCTTGGCAAATCCATGTGGGAGGTGGGGTTTATGATTGTGAAGGGTTTGGAGTGGTGTGGGGAGTCAACGAGGTGGGAAAGGGACAGGTTGTGGGGTTTGTGATTTTGGCGGGAAAGTTAGGAGGAAGATATACAGTAGTTTAAACGCAGGGTGTGGGTTTGTGGATTTGGCAATAGTGGCCCCTCAACCTTTATAACTTTATTGCAAGAAAGGTCCTTGTGGGGGGGAAGTTTTGGGATTAGGCAAGTTTGCCCCTTCAGGGTTATAAGGTTTATTACATGGACAGTCCTTGTATGGTACAAGTTTGGACAGTTGGCAGATGTGGCCCTTGTGGTATATCTTTGGTGTATTGGCAGTATGAGCCCTTGGGCTTTTTGAAAGGGTTTTGGGCTTATGTAAATTAAATGGGCCTTAAGTCTTCATTTATACTAATGGGCTTATCCGGCCCATTAGATGGGTGCGGGTTTGACCCATTAAGTATTCTTCGATGTCGGCTTGACTTTGACTGTTGACTTTTTGCAGTTGACCATTTGGTTGACTTTTGTTGACTTTTTGGTCTTTGGCTTTGATTTGACTTTGTCTTTTCCACGCTTTTCCATTCCGTGCTCGGTTTTGTCCGTTTTTGCTTGGTTTTTCGTCCTTTTGTCGGATATCCGTTTCCTGCACAATATAAATGCAAACATACAAATACAAAGTATTTTTGGTACGTTTTTGGTCATTTTAGCTTGTTTTTAATGGTCAAAGGTATGTGTAATTAAGCACATACCAAAAATCCCCCATACTAAGACATTGTCGTGTCCTCACGCAATGCTATGAAGTAAGCACTTAGAAAACTAAGAATCTCGATCCCCCTCGACTAATAACCTCGAAAAGTAGCTAGGTGTTCATCAAGGGAAATAAAGACTCATAAGTTTTGAAAATCCCCGCCTTTACCATTTATACATATATATACACTTATTCCTACACATCTTTTTGTATTTTTCATTTTTCTCATTTTTTTGTAGTTTTCATATTAAGCAACTAATTAGAACGTTTGACTTTCGTTATTTTCTAACTTTTAGGGATCATAGAACAAGATGCATTTCGATCCGAGAATGCCCCAAAAAGGATAAATTCATCGTCCCTGACTTTTCACTTGCTCCAAACCAAGCTTAAAATGAAATCACAGTTAAATATCAGTTAAGATGCTAACACTACTCATATTTGCAACTTGTAAACTTTTCACTCCCGACAATTATTATATCTTAGGTGTATGTGCTATTTTGAATTTCAACCATGGATCAATGTTTTGCAAAATTCTATGTTTCACGTTCCACCCGAGAATAATGAGTTTGAAGGCGAGATCATCCCATGTAGCGACTTTCGTCTCGGCACATCCCAACTTGCGGATAAAAGTGACCGGCTTTTTGACACCCCACAGAGACTAGTATCGGGACTCACGGACCTTAGGTTTCAAAAACTCTTAGGTTTTCCGTATATACATAGCTTATAAAATAGAATAGCCAAAGTTCAAAAGCATATTTGAATTTAACAAAAAGAGATCTATTTATTAATTCACATTTAATATTAAACATTTACGCAATTGTAACCCTCGACCTTTTAGAAGGCTGCAACATCGGTTGTGAGCCGGCAAGATGCAGCAAACTTTTATCAGTCTCGGATTATTATTCTTACTATGGGCTTTCTTTAGAAGGCTGTAACATCGGTTGTGAGCCGGCAAGATGCAGCAAACTTTTATCAGCCCACAGTTTATATTTATTACATTTTTTCATTTTTCATTATCATTTTTTTCTTTTTTTTTATGATATAGGGAAGACATCTTTTTGAAAAATTCAAGTATAAATTTGAACTAAGGCTAAAGTTTTTGCTATATACTACATAAAAATTATTGATTTAAGTTTAATCTCCAAAAGTAGCACGTATATTAATTCAGCGGCCCCCCACACTTTTTTTTAAGCGCTTATGGAGAAAAAAAGCGACAAATTACACACATGAGCTCTTAATGATTCCAAATAATCCTTGTTTAGCCATCCAGATCCATACCTTAACACTATCATTTTTCGTTCTTCGCAAATATTCGCGAACGCTTAGTCTAAAAGTTAAGGAACAAGCTAGAGCTCAACACGCTCGATCGGGTCAAAATTTACTCTTATTCTACCCAGCAGGAAAGTCAAAATTGTGACAAAACACTTATTTTATTTTTGAAAATTTTTAAATTTTTAAATTTTTTTGAAATTTTGGTGGTAAAAACGGGATTACGTGAAAACAACGGCTGCAGGCACAATCAAATCGAAGATCCCCCATACTAGAATGAAACATTGTCCTCAATGTTTTTACGAAGGGTTTCTACGTAAATCCTAAGCCGTTTATGAATTATGCTAAAGATAAACGTTAGTCGATAAGATTTGGATATCGGATTCCCAAAATGAAGCTGAGGATTTGAAGCTCTTGTGATCGAAGGACAAAAACCGCGAGCACGAGAGGCTTCAAAAATCCGGGACATCCTGGACAATACAGCACAAAACACAAAACATGGATAATGGAAGAGGCGAGGCCTTTCAACAACAAACCAACAAACACTTATTCATTACTTACTAAGCTAGGCATATACTACTACGGATAATAAACCAGGATACATGGGGTGCTCCCACGAAGCGCTTGTTTTAGGTCACTTAGCTTGACCCAATCCGTGAATTCAATTATCCTTAGGGAAGGTTTGGAGATCTGAGATATCCATAGCAGGGATATCCCACTCCCAAAATAGTCGTATTCAGGACGATTGACCATATACTTTGAGTTTGGCACGGAGTTTTGGGATAACTCGACGGTGCCATAACGGAAGAATTGAACAATGGTAAATGGTCCTAACCAGCGGGATTTCAACTTGCCGGAGAAAATTTTCAATATTGAGTTAAAGAGGAGGACTTATCACCGCGTTTGTTGAAACGCTTGGTTTTTCGGTTTTGATCTTGGCGTCATGGATCATCTTAGTTTTCTCTTTGTAAGATTAAAGAATTTCTCATGGCTTGGATCTAGCGAGTTCATTTAATTCATTAAGTTCAACTTTGCGTTGATCACCCGCGGTCTTGAGAACAAAGTTTGCATGTTTAAGGGCCTAGTAAGCTTTGTGCTCTAACTCAATCGGCAGATGACATGCTTTTCCATATACAAGATTGTACGGAGTGCACCCGATGGGTGTTTTGTCCACGCTTGTACGGACAAGCCCGAGAGCGTGACCAGGTTGTCCCGACCAAGAGGCACGATTTTCGCCCACTGTCCTTTCAAGAATTCTTTTTAAACCACGATTCGATACTTCAACCTGCCCACTTGTCTGTGGGTGATACGCGGTGGAGAGACGATGAGTAACTCCATATTTAAGCATGACCTTTGCAAACTGGTCATTGCAAAAATGTGTTCCACGATCACTGATGATGGCACGAGGGGCACCAAATCTGGCAAAGAGAGATTTAAGAAATTTGCAAACTACTCGGGCGTCGTTGGTGGGGAGCGCTTTCGCTTCAACCCATTTTGACAGGTAATCGACAGCCACAAGTATGTATTTGTTGCCTCTAGAAGATGGGAACGGTCCCATGAAATCGATGCCCCAAACGTCAAAGATTTCACAAACTTGGATGGAATTTTGAGGCATCTCATCCCTTTGTGAAATTTTTCCTTGTCGTTGGCACGAGTCACAATTTTTAACCAACTCGTGTGCATCTTTATATATTGAAGGCCAAAAGAATCCGGCATCAAAGACCTTTTTGGCGGTGAGATTTGCACCGTGATGTCCCCCGGTGGGTCCATTGTGGCAAGCTTCGAGAATGTCGAGAGCTTCTTTGCCGTGCACACACCGCCGGATCATTTGATCCGCATAAATTTTGAACAAGAAGGGGTCATCCCAGAAGTAGTGTTTGACATCTTTAAAAAACTTGTTTTTCTGTTGGGATGACATTCCCTTGACAATGAAATTCCCCGCATGGTAGTTTGCGAAATCTGCAAACCACAGGGTACTATCAAAATGAAGAGCAATCGATCCAAGAGTTTCGAGAGGAAATGTTTCCGTGATTTCCTTGTTCTCGAGTTTATCTTGATGAGGGTTCTCAAGTCTGGAGAGATGATCGGCGGCCAGATTGTCTGCTCCTTTTTTGTCTCGGATGATAACATCGAATTCTTGGAGCAAAAGGATCCACCGCATCAGTCTTGGCTTAACATCCTTTTTTGCGAAGAGATACTTTATAGCAGAATGGTCGGTATACACTATGCTCTTGGACAAAATGAGATATGATGGCAAAATGAGATATGCTCTTGGACAAAACTTCTTGACGCCGGATTAATTTATCCGATCTCTGATTGTCCATGGGTAAGCCCGGTGCACTGTGTACCAAAAAAGGGTGGCATGACCATCGTCAAAAATGATGAAAATAATTTAATACCGACTCGATTGGTCACAGGATGGAGAGTGTGCATTGACTATAGAAAGTTGAATGAAGCTACCCGAAAGGACCATTTTCCATTGCCCTTCATGGATCAAATGCTCGAAAGACTCGCGGGAAACCAATTCTATTGTTTCCTCGATGGCTTCTCGGGTTATTTTTAGATTCCTTGAGTTCAACCTCAGGGGGCTCATTAACTGAAGATTTTTCATTGTTTGCTTCACAAATTTTAAGATCTTTTCGAGTTTTTGGAAAATAATTTCCTTGATTGGGAGGTGGTGGTGAAGGATCACTATTAAGAATTGCTTCGAGGAGAAGAATGTCCCCATCAGGGTCATAATATGTTGGATAAACTTCCGGTGAAGTTGGATCATCCTCTATAGCAAGAAAAGAGTCGGCTTCTTCAAAAAGGAGAAAATCACTGTCCCCGAATAGAGTTAAAGTCGGAGATGAAGTAGAGACGATTGGATCATAGTAAGGAGTGGGATTTCCACTCGAGATCACATTTGAGAAACCAAGAACTTATTGAGAGTATTCTTCACAAGCCATATCAATGACGTCAATTCGGTTTGCCGTCATATGATTGTAATTAGCCGTGTATCTCGAAGTTTGGTCCAGATTAAATGTAATGGCCTCTCTGCCAACACGAAGGGTTATTTCACCTTCGTATACATCTATCAATGCACGACTGGTCTTTAAGAAACTCCTCCCGAGAATTAAAGGTACTCGGGGGTCTGGCTCAAAATCTACGACTACGAAATCTGCTGGAAATTGGAACTTTCCCACCGTTACATAGACGTCTTTAGCGATACCGATTGGTTCAGAGATTGAACGGTCCGCTAGTTCTAGTGTCATGCAAGTCGGGGTTAGTTCGGGAAGAGAGAGATTTTTCCATACGGAATAGGCAAAAAGATTAATGCCGCAGCCAAGATTCGGCCAAGGCAATTGCATTGATTAATCCCGTAGAATACACATGAATATGAAATCGGCCAGGTCTCCAAGGTTTTTTCGGTACTTGTTTTTAGGAAACCGCTGAGACATTCTCGTAAAATGGAGTTCTGAGCCATTTCACACTCAACTTTTTCTTTGTGTTCCGATTAAAGTTTTAGAGTCGAGGCGAATTTGGCATATGCCTCAAGTCATCCGTAAAGCTAATTTCGAACTCATATCTCTAAATTCGTAGAATTTCACAATTTGGTCGTTAGCTTTTTCACGACTGCCTTTCATGCATTTTCCTTCTTGAAGGAATGAAATGATGCTATTTTGGTTAGGCAACGAATCACTAACTGGAGCATTCCGGCTCCAGAGATGATTCATTACCAAGGACAACAGGGAACAACGAGGGTTTGGACGTCCTTCGTGCTTTCCGTTATTAGTAAGAGGCATCGTGTCCTTTGTGACCTCGATCTCACGTTCCATTACTTTAGGAGAAGAAGTAATAGGAATCGTGGGTCCTTTGTAAGCAACGCCACTTCGAGTGGTAATACCTTTCAAGTCCTCCTTTGGGTTATTAACCGTGTTACTTGGGAGAGTTCCCGAAGTAGAGGCGGTATTGGAAGTGACAAATTTGGAAAGCATGTCTAATAGCAGTTTTATATACCTAAAATATATATACTAATATAACCTTAAGAGTAATTAAGAAAATTACCAAGTTACCCTTGGTAAAATTCACTCTCAAAAATATATATAATATAATATATAATACGTATATTAAACCGGGTAAATATGATCACCCGGGTCGTTTATCCCAACGACTAGTGAAATTGAAACCTCGTTTAAGTTCGGATTCTGATTTGAATGAAGCAAAGATATTTTTGATATTCTATAACTACTAAATAAAAGCAATGATTTAAAAATTTAATTAAAAATGCGAAACGGGACACTAAAACTAAGGCCAAAAACTTAAATTCTATAAAATTAAACCTAATTTTTATTTTCCTTTTAAAATGTATTCTAATTAGCTAAAAACGAAGTTTAAAAAAAACTAGAATGAAAACGGAGTTGAAACGAGGGTTAAAAATTGAAAACCGAGAATGGGAACGAAACCCGTTCTTTAAAAAGTGAATTTTTGCAAAATAGACCCTACGAAAGTGAAACTAATTTTCCTACAAACTTTATGATAAAAGAAAATTTTAAAAAAAAGATTTTTATTTTTCGGATTATTTTTCTATTTTTTATGATTTTTTAAAGTTTTAAAAGAAAATAAAAGAATAAAAATACTAAACTTATAGTAAAAATTCTAGAAAAAATTCAGAAAATAGCTTAAGCTATACTGGATCCTAAAAAAAAGCCCGGAAGTCGTAGCTTATAAAATAAGCTACGAAATAAGCTTAACAGCTTATTTGGCTTATGAAGCCAAAAGGTGTATAAAGGTTTAATTAAAGAAAGAAGTAACGGATGAGCTATTGAAGCAAACTGGTTAAGGCATTGGTACTATAACTGAGAGGTCGTGGGATCGAGTGTGGGCAACACCCCTTTTTGCCATTTTTTTATTTTTTTGACTTTTTGAAAAACTAAAAACTAGGACTTATAGAAGACACAAAAATAAGCTACTTTAACAAAGGAAACATAAGCTAAAACTAACTTATAAGCTCAAAAACAGCTTATCAATAAGCTGTTAACAGAAAGTGGAGGTTTGGGCTATGATTTACTAAAACAGCTATAAAATGCTCAAATTAAGCTCAATTCTAAAAAAGAAAAGTGATCTAGATAGCTTATGATTTGCTTACTCTAAAAATGCAAAGAAATCTAACCTAGAAATGCTTTTAAGCTACTGAAATTAAGCATGATTTAACAAACTCTGAAATAAGCAAAGTACCTAAAATCCAAATGCTACAACCTTAAAAAGCTAAACTGACTCTAAAACTTAAAGTACTATTTAGACTAACTTATAATCTATCTATAAAATCTGAAAATCTAGAAACATAAGCAAAAATTAACAAAGAAGATTCTAAAATTCTAGACTGTTTTTTGGCTTTTTAAAAATTTTTTGAGACTTTGACATGCTAAATTAAAAATGAAAATAACTAGAAAAGCAATTTAAGAGTGATTCTATAATAAGCTATAGCTAAACTTAATCCTACTTGAATCTAAGCACTTAAATCCTACTTTTACTTAACTAAAAACTAGGCTAAAAGTGACAGTACAACTTTAAGTTTATACGGTTTATACTTTTGCACAAGTGCAAACAAAGAGTGCATGCTACCTAAAGGATTCTATTGCACTAAAACTCACTCAAATAGAGTGTGTAAACTTAATTCAAGCTCAATCAAAAGCTTAAAGAGCTAGGATCAAAATGAAGTAACTGAAAACTAAGCTAGAGCTCCCCTAGTGCAGGAACTATGAGAATAAGCTCTAATCTTTTCATTTTCAAACTCTAACTTATAAAAACTTCTTACCTAATGTTTTAAAGAGATACTAAAGCTGACTCAAATAATTTGCACAAGTCATTTTGACTTATTGAGGTCAAACTTTCTTGTGCCAAACACCCCTTATAGATTTTGACAGAAATGATTAAACTAAGATTGATGAATTCAATACTTAATAAATCTTAAAACCAGATAGTAACTAGCTTATATCAAGCCTATTAAACACAATTTAACAACTAATTAAGCTAGAATCTATGATCAAAGACTATTAACTAATATTTTTGGTTTTTTAAGCTTTTATGACAGTTTATAAAAATCTATGATCTAGGTAATTAAAAGTAAAGACAGATTAACTATTGTGAAATTAAGCTAATAAAACCCAATTAAGTCAAAAATTAGCAAACTAAATAATCAAATAAGCACAATAAAAAAAATCAAAATATGCAAATATCAAATAACAAGCTATCTAACTACTTATTAAAACTAGAAATTAAATGCTAGAAAAGTAAAGGAGGACTTACAAGTAGCTTCAGCTTAGAACAGAAGCTTGTGTGCTCTTTAGAGCTTATCTCACAGCTCTAGCTTATCAAAATTGATAAGCTAGTATGGGTCCATGAGAGCCCTTCCATGTTTGGCTCTCCTTCCAAAATTTCAAAGCAAAGGTAATAAGGACTTAAGCTGATTTTAAGGGTTTAATATGATTAAGGTAAGATTTAGCTTAATAATAAGCTTAAAGACTTATTAGAGCTTATAAGGGCTTATTGAGCTTTAGCTTAAGACTAAATTAGAAAAATGAGAGATTATGAATTAAAGAGATTTAGAGAGATTAAAAACACTGCATTTCATTAATAAAAAGGTTGCTTACAATATTAAAAAGGAAATTACAAGATTAAAGTTAATTAAGCTAAAAACTATCCTAAAAGCTACGTGTAAAACTAACTAGATGTGTGTGTGTGAAGAGTGAGAGCTATTTATAGCTGAACAAAGAAGATTCTAGCCCCTTAGCTTTGGCCTTCCAAACTTTCAATCTTAGCCAATCAATTCCTTCAATGATTAGATTTTGGTCTTGAGCCGTTGGATTGATTTGTGGACACCTGAGGATTGCCAGCATGTCATTCTCTTTTGGATGTCATTGTGCTTCTTTTGTGAGTGTTTTAGCACAAAAACCCACATTCCATTGGTGCTTTCAACCATCGCGTACGTGCATGACTTGATAGAGGGATACTTAGAGCCTTAATTTGACTAATCTCTCCCTGCCATCTTGTAAACGATCACTTGAATTGACTTCCTTGCCCATCAATTCTCATTTGCCCTTTGTTTTACCATGGGAGTGAAAGTGGGACGATGGGTGAATAGTAAACGGGTTTCGCGCCTCTTTTTGACAGTTAAAACTGTTATACTTTGAGGAATTTGCAAATTTGGCCCTTGTGTTCTTTTTCTCCTTTTCATGTTATAAATAACTTTCAAGAAATGCAAGTTAGCCTTGTGGTTATATAAAAAAAGAGGAAGTGGGTAGTATATGGCTTACTAGATCCGGAAAGCCCATTAGAGGTGAGGGACTATTTTTGTACTTTTGTGAAACTTTGAGGGTTAAAATGGAATATTGTGGATCTTGTTGACTTTTGTTGACCAATGATTGACTGGATTTGCTGGGGTTTGACTGAGGTTTGACTTTTCTGGCTTCGGCTTTGATTCTTTGGCTTCTTTTTGTACTCTTCTGATTCTCGTGTCCGTGTTTGCTCGTTTTTGATTGTTTTCTTGTGATTTTTGATATATCCGTACCTGCACACACAAAACACAAATACAATCATATTTTTGCCATTTTTGGTCTGTTTTGGGTTTAATTGGGTTATTTTAGGTACAAACGGATATGTGTATTCTACACTTATCAAAATTCCCCAAACTAAATCGATTGTGTGTCCTCACGCAATATCACATGCCTTAAGAACCAAATATCTCTGAAACTTTCCCCAAACTAAAGCCTTTGAAAAGTACAAAGATTTTTGTTGAAGAAGAGGTTTAAGAGATCATAGTTATAAAACACCACGATTTCCCATTTTCAAATATTTTTTTCTTTTTAATGATTTTCTTTGATAATAAACTTCTTAACCTACAACTTATTTGTGTTGACATAATGTATTGTTTTCATTACCTCATTGGTAACTTTAAGGATCATAGAACAAAAAGCACAATTAAGTGTCTAAAAGATAACTTCATCATCCCTGATTTTTCACTTTTCCCATGCTAAGCTTAAAAACAAGATCATTGTCAATTACAAGTCATGACACTAACACTACTCATAAATATTAATTGTGTACTTACTTTTCCTCCCGTAAATCCTACTTTTGTATCTCGAAGATTTTACTTAAGTCAAATACCAAGTCGTCTATTAAGACTTGTTATCGATACATATTAATTCCAAAAAAAAGCGTAACGTTTAAAAACGCAATAAATTAGCTCCTAGCCCTTTCAAAGATCAAATGTCATCAAGATTTAAGTCCACATCTAGGCCAAAAAACCAAATTTGGCATTTATGAGGCATCTTTAAGCAAGGCACCATTCATGTCATATACCATAAGGCTCTTTAAGTCATGAATGGACCAACTTATTTGCACCATAAACCCTTAGCTCTTTAAGGCACAAATTAAAGAACAAAATTAAGCAACATTATTAAACCTCAGTCCTTTAGAAGGCTACAACATCGGCCACCTCCTCCGACAAGATGTAGCAAACATATTTCGACTTCGGTAACTTCCTCGACCTTTTAGAAGGTTGTAACATCGGTTGTGAGCCGGCAAGATTGCAGCAAACTTTTATCAGTCCTCAGATTATTATTGAATTCTAACTTATCCATATACCCAAAGCTCTTAAGGAGATAAGCAAAATATTTCTTTTAAATGAATACATATAATATGCAAATTTAGTAATTCCTGATGTGTACCATCCTAAATCACAAAGGAACAAAGAAAACTTCTATAAGCTAATTATTAACCAAAAACCTACACACTATTTTATAACATCATAAATAAAGTGAAACAAGCTAATTGGAGAAAAAGCCAAAATTAAAACTTATGAGCTTGAAAGAAAACAACTAATCTACTTATGTCATGACTATAAATAACACTATCATTACTGTTACTTCGCAATTTAAAATCTCTATAAAGAGATTCGCGAACACTTAGCCATATAAAATCCAACTCGGCATATTTAAAACCTACTTGAGATTAGCACAAGTCTTCTTTTACTAATGATTTCAAGTCTAGCATGTTTAAAGTCTATGTGAGACTAGCTCAAACTATCATGCGAGTAATTGTTAAGGGAAAAAGCTAGAACTCTACACGTACGATCGGGTCAAAAATTACTTCTTATTCTTACCAACGGAAAACCTACATTTTTGTCATTTTTTTTATTTTTATTTATGACTTTAAAATTTAAATTTCTTGCTATTTTTGTGGGAATACGGGTACGTGAGAACAAACAATAAGCAAGCAACATCAAATTGATAGATTCCCTTCCCCAAACTAAAACAAAACATTGTCCTCAATGTTTAAAGTCGGGTCTCTACGTAAATCTAAGCCGTTTATGAAGTATGCAAAGATAAACGTGAATCGATAAGACGAAAGGATAATGATCTCCCCAAACTAATTTCACACAAAGGATAAGAAGCTCGAGTGGAACGGGACAAACCACCGACACGAAGTGGCTTTCAAAGAATTGTGGTTCGATCCTATAAAAATCACAACAAACAAGCAACAAACATCGAGAAATCGGAAAGAGTATAAGCCTCTCTCAACACAACACATTAGATAATAAAATAGAAAGAAAATAGAAAAGATAAGCATGGGGTGAACTCCCACGAAGCGGCTTGTTTTTGGTTACCGAGTCGCAAGCTCGACTCGATCCCTGAATTGAGTTGTCATTAGGGAGAGCAAATGGAAAACTTCCATGGAACATACCACTGGCTTATGAAACGTGACGATGCCGGAGTCAAAAACAAAATTCTCACTTCGAAAGGAGAAAATCAAAGGTGATTCCTTGGTGTAAGTGAAGTATGGAAGAAAAATCCAAATGATAATTGTGAAGGAATTGACATCTTCAACATTACTTTGGTAGAAAGCTTCATAAAGCACAACATTCTTCATAACCAAGTTGGATTTAAAATTCAAACATTCATCTGGTGGTTCTGGCGGAGGTAGAAGAAATGATGGTTCTTTGAAAACTAAAAGAGTCCCAGAGGAAATGTTCTCTGTTAACTTCTCCTCCAATGTTACAAGATTTTTATCATGAATGGCATAGTAAACTAGTATACCTGTTGAATACTTGAACCTCGTTTCCGAGAGAATTCAAGATACCACTAGCCAACAAATCCGCGAGTGCAAGTCGAGTCGAATCTAACAAAGGATGTGGTAAAATACTTGTGGTGGTAGAGTCAAATGACATGGTTAAATCCTTTTTCAAGTCCTTTGGTTTAGAAAAATGATTATTAAAATCAATTGGATTATCAAAAGTGATTCTAATTGTCATGACAATGGTATTGATTGGAACATTACTTGAAATTTCCTCTTCTTCTTTGTCTTTGATTTCTTCAACTTCTTAAGGACGAGAAAGAAGTTTTGGTGTTTTATGTAATAGTATTGCCAATAACAAATTAATCTTTTTCCTAATCGCAATTCGAGTCATCAATTTTTCACACAAATCGTTACAACTAGAAAACATCGGCCGTCACCATGTAACAAACCTTCTCTCTGGGAGAGTAGGGGGAAGTAAGGATCTTCTACTTGAAAATTTTTAAAGGTGGAGGTAGGAAAATTAATTCCCGTTGGAAAATCAGAATCTCTTTCCAAGATATGCTTCAAATAACACTTCTTCTGGTGAAGTAAGTGTGAAGGAAGAAGAAGACTTAATCTCGGCATCCTTACCATGCTCTTCAAAGAGAGGATTCACGTTGCTAGATTTGAAATTATCATCGAATTCGAAAAGAGGATTCGAGTAAATTTGAAAATTTACTTCATGCAAGTCCTTCTTAAGAGTCAAATCATCATTACCCGGTGGTAACGAATCAAGAGGAGCAAGTTCATCGGTGAACTTCTCGAAATTATCACTAGTCTTCATTGGAGAAGAACTAGGAGGAAGAGTATTAGTGGTACTGCCACTAAACGGATCGTCTTTTGAAAAATCGATGATAGAAATGGCATGAACAAAATTCTTTTCCTTGTTTTTCTCAGATTTATCGGCATAATAAACAAGTTCATCCTTTCCTACTCTTAAAGTCAATTTTTCCTCGTACAAATCTATTAGAGCTTTTGCGGTTCGAAGGAAGGGTCTTCCTAGAATAATAGGAACTCTTGGATCGGGCTCAAAATTAACCACCACAAAATCTGCAAGAAACGTGAAACCATCGACTCTAACTACAACATCCTCGGCTATGCCCATCGGGTGAGTAATCAAAAAAATAAAAACGAACATTCAAAAAACAATGAAAAAAAAAAAAAGCATAAAAAAAAATGAAAGAACATTGGCAAGCTCGAGTGTCATACGAGTAGGAGTCAAAGCTTCAAGCTCAAGTTTCTTGTAGATAGAATGAGGTAAAAGGTTAATGCTTGCTCCTGAATCTGCTAAAGCACTAGTCCTATTGAGTTCTTGTAAAGCACATGGGATAAGAAAATATTCGCTCCAACTTCGAGCTCTTCTGGCACTTTTGTTCATAAAGATAGTGGGACATTCAGCATTCACGTTCATGATACATCTCCTCAAAGCTTCCTCTTATTCCTTAGCACGACTTAACCAGTTTGTTAAACTTTGGCCATTTCGACCAAGAGCATCTTTCAATCCAATCTCTGAAACGGAGTTCTTAAACAGTTTCAAAACCGCTAAGTTGAGCACTTGGTTTATCGTGTTCTCTAAATTACATCCGTCTCGGGATATGTAAGTTTAGATGTGATATGAAATAGGTTTCAAGATTCACGGTTTTCTTTGCTTTTGGTTTTTGGAACTTCAATGAAAAATTGAATACTTCTTCCCCCGGAGGTGGAAGACATGTGGCGGTATTCTCGCAAATTAGGATTTTGCACTTTTTCCGTTGACGTCTCCGTGTTTTGTTCGGGTTCTTTTGAAGGAATAGAAATATCAGGTGTAGGAACAAGAGGAATCGAAGGTTCTTCCAAAGTCTTACCGCTCCTTGTGGTGATAGCATTAATTTGCTGACGAGGGTTTGTTACGGTTTGACTTGGAAGAGTTCCTGAATTCGAGGTAGAGGCTGGATATTTGGAAATTATACAAAGACTTGTCAACAAACTCGTGACATTAGCCATTTGATTTTGCAAATTTTAACCTTGATTTTGAACATTCTTCAACACCGCAACGTTTGCCTTGACGTAATTTTCAAAATCCGTTTTTGAAACACCTTGGATTTGGGGCGTAGGAGCCTGATATGATGGAACTTGGTAAACCGGTGGTTGATTGGTTGGTGGTTGAAAAACATGATTTTGATTGTTTTGACGGTTTTGATTAAAGTTTGTTTCCCACGGTTTTGATTCGAATTAAATTGATCCCTGATAACGGCTTTGGTTTCCTTATTGTTTTGAAACATTGTTTGATTGAAACCCGGTGGTTTGCACAATTTGGCTAGCAAATTTGAAGTGTTTGGGTTTTCTTTGAAGAAAATTGCCAACGGCTGTGGTTTGTTGAAATTGTTGGATGTTGTCATGAAGAACGGGAAAATCGTTTCCACCTCGAGTTAACGGACAATGGTTAAAATTGTGATTCGATCCACATGTGACACATACTTCCTCAACCGCTTTGACGGGTGCGGGAGTAGTAACAACTAAAGCTTTCATTTCATTCATCATTTGTTTCATTATTGATAGTCATCTTAACCGTCAAGTGAAGCGCTATTTGTTGCATACGAACGAATTATTAGAAGGTGAAGAAGCAGAAAAGAGGGAGCAATCCGTACTCACTCTTGAATCAACTACACGACCTCCCTTGTAGTAACGAACATTCTGACTTGCTTTCAATAGATCGCTAACCTTCTTGAGGCATCTTAGTCTAAGAAATTACCAACCGCGGCAGAAATCTAAGACCTCTTATCATTTGAATTCAAAGAGTTGTAAAAGATATCGAGGTTGGTGTAATTTTTGAAAAGCCATGGTGAGGACATTGACGAAGGAGTCCTTTAAAACATTCCCATGCTTCATTAAAGGTTTCGTTGGGTTCTTGGAAAAAATTGGTGATTTTGTTTCGGAGGTATGTTGTTTTTTATGGTGGGAAGAATTGGTTTATGAATTTTGAAACAAGGTCATCCCATGTGAGAATTGATCTTGGAGGTTCCTGTCTAACCAATCTCGGCTTCGACCGTCCTATAGAAAAAGGAACAAGCAAAAGCTTTACCGAAGTGTTCGAACTTCTGGATGTCTAAACGTTGAATGTACCTAGTTGAAAAAATAGAAGTGATAGTGAGGGTCTAAGTCTACCCATAAACTTAATACTTTGCACAAGAATTGATTAAAGGTTGTTTAACGCTCGAAATTGTTAGCAATGATTGGGTGGAACAACTAGTATCATCTTAAACCATCGAGAGGTGCTTTAGGTATCATTTTGGGCCATGGTACGATTGTCGGCCATTGGAACAACGTTTTGTTCAACAATTGGTTCAAAATTTTCAACAACCGGAAGAGTTTGTTGTTTACGACGTTCTTCTATATGCGAAACGATTGCGGTTTAGAAAGAAAACTAAAATCAAAAAGCAAAACTTTACACTAAATTTTTTTTTTACAATGAATTTTAACGGTTATAGACGAAATGAGACTTAAACCAAATAAACAACTACTTCACGGGTAGCTCCTCGAAAATTGTTTTCAATTGTGAGCCGTACTTTGTAGAGACACAAATGGCAAGTGTTAAATCTTTAGTTCGATTTGGGAACCAACAAGTTCACCGGAAATTGAAATGATAACACCTCCGTTGAGAATGTTATATTTTGGTATTTTTACCAATTGGTGATTTTTATTTCTTAATTAAAAAAGAATATTTTTATTTTGATTTTTTTTATCTTTACTTATCTAAAAAGAAAATGAAAATATTTTTTTTACTTATATTTATAATTTTTACGATTTTTTTTTTAATTTTGAATATTATAAAACAAGAATGAAACTTTCAAGGGTGAAAGGATCTTCAAACCAAATCAACAAACACAAAACAAAGGAATCTTGACACTAGTCCCCGGCAGCGGCGCCAAAAATTGATATCAGTTTTAGATATACCTAAAATTTTAAAATATATACTAATATAACCTTAAGAGTAATTAGAGAAAATTACAAGTTTACCCTTGGTAAGAATTCCTCTCAAAAATATATATATATATAAATATAATAATACTATATTAACCCGGTAAATATGATCACCCGTGTCCGTGTTTTCCCAACGACTAGTAAAATTAAAACCTCGTTTAAGTTGGATTCTGATTTGAATGAAGCAAAGATATTTTTGATATCTATAACTACTAAATAAAAGCAGAGATTTAAAAATTTAATTAAAAATGCAAGACGTGACACTAAACTAAAGGCAAAAACTTAAATTCTATAAAATTAAACCTAATTTTTATTTTCCTTTTAAAATGTATTCTAATTAGCTAAAAACGAAGTTTAAAAAAAACTAGAATGAAAACGGAGTTAAAACGAGGGTTAAAAATTGAAAACCGAGAATGGGAACGAAACCCGTTCTTTAAAAAGTGATTTTTTGCAAAATAGACCCTACAAAAGTGAAACTAATTTTCCTACAAACTTTAATGATAAAAGAAAATTTTTATAAAATACAGATTTTTTATTTTTCCGATTATATTTCTATTTTTAAGATTTTTTTAAAGTCTTTAAAAGAAAATAAAAGAATAAAAATACTAAACTTATAGTAAAAATTCTAGAAAAAATTCAGAAAATAGCTTAAGCTATAAGGATCCTAGGAAAAATAAGCCCGAAGTCGTAGCTTATAAAATAAGCTACGAAATAAGCTTAACAGCTTATTTGGCTTATGAAGCCAAAAGGTGTATAAAGGTTTAATTAAAGAAAGAAGTAACGGATGAGCTATTGAAGCAAACTGGTTAAGGCATTGGTACTATAACTGAGAGGTCGTGGGATCGAGTGTGGGCAACACCCCTTTTTGCCATTTTTTTTATTTTTTTGACTTTTTGAAAAACTAAAAACTAGGACTTATAGAAGACACAAAAATAAGCTACTTTAACAAAGGAAACATAAGCTAAAACTAACTTATAAGCCCTAAAACAGCTTATCAATAAGCTGTTAACAGAAAGGTGAGGTTTGGGCTATGATTTACTAAAACAGCTATAAAATGCTCAAATTAAGCTCAATTCTAAAAAGGAAAAGTGATCTAGATAGCTTATGATTTGCTTACTCTAAAAATGCAAAGAAATCTAACCTAGAAATGCTTTTAAGCTACTGAAATTAAGCATGATTTAAGCAAACTCAGGAAATAAGCAAAGTACCTCAAAATCCAAATAAGCTACAAACCTTAAAAAGCTAAACTGGACTCTAAAACTTAAAGGACTATTTAGACTACTTATAATCTATCTATATAAGCTGAAAAATCTAGAAACATAAGCTAAATTAACAAAGTAAGATTCTAAAATTCTTAAGTACTGTTTTTTGGCTTTTATAAAATTTTTTGTGACTTTGACAGCTAAATTAAAATAGGAAAATAAGCTAGAAAATGCAATTTAAGAGTGATTCTATAATAAGCAAGAGTGCTAAACTTAATCCACTTTGTAATCTAAGCACTTAAAATCCCTACATTTACTTAACTAAAAACTAGGCTAAAAGTGACAGTACTAACTTTAAGTTAGTACTGTTGCACTTTTGCACAAGTGCAAACAAAGAGTGCAAGCTACCTAAAGGATTCTATTGCACTAAAACTCACTCAAATAGAGTGTGTAAACTTAATTCAAGCTCAATCAAAAGCTTAAAGAGCTATGATCAAAATGAAGTAACTGAAAACTAAGCTAGAGCTCCCCTGGTGCAGGAACTATGAGAATAAGCTCTAATCTTTTCATTTTAAAACTCTAACTTATAAAAACTTCTTACCTAATGTTTTAAAGAGATACTAAAGCTGACTCAAATAATTTGCACAGGTCATTTTGACTTATTGAGGTCAAACTTTCTTGTGCCAAACACCCCTTATAGATTTTGACAGAAATGATTAAACTAAGATTGATGAATTCTAACTAATAAACCCTTAAAATCAGATAGTAACTAGCTTATATCAAGCCTATTAAACACAATTTAACAACTAATTAAGCTAGAATCTATGATCAAAGACTATTAACTAATATTTTTGGTTTTTTAAGCTTTTATGACAGTTTATAAAAATCTATGATCTAGGTAATTAAAAGTAAAGACAGATTAACTATTATGACTATTAAGCTAAATAAAACCCAATTAAGCAAAAATTAGCAAACTAAATAAGCAAATAGCAATCTAAATATAAAATATCAATAACAAGCTATCTAACTACTTATTAAAACTAGAAATTAAATGCTAGAAAAGTAAAGGAGGACTTACAAGTAGCTTCAGCTTAGAACAGAAGCTTGTGTGCTCTTTAGAGCTTATCTCACAGCTCTAGCTTATCAAAATTGATAAGCTAGTATGTGAATTTTCACCCCGCCATGAGAGCCTTCCATTTTGGCGCTCCTCCAAAATTTCAAAGCAAAGGTAATAAGGACTTAAGCTGATTTTAAGGGTTTAATATGATTAAGGTAAGATTTAGCTTAATAATAAGCTTTAAGACTTATTAGAGCTTATTGAGCTTTAGCTTAAGACTAAATTAGAAAAATGAGAGATTATGAATTAAAGAGATTTAGAGAGATTAAAAACACTACATTTCATTAATAAAAAGGTTGCTTATAATATTTAAAAGGAAATTACAAGATTAAAGTTAATTAAGCTAAAAACTATCCTAAAAGCTACGTGTAAAAAACTAGATGTGTGTGTGTGAAGAGTGAGAGCTATTTATAGCTGAACAAAGAAGATTCTAGCCCTCTTGCCTTGCTCTCCAAACTTTCAATCTTAGCCAATCAATTCCTTCAATGATTAGATTTTGGTCTTGAGCCGTTGGATTGATTTGTGGACACCTGAGGATTGCCAGCATGTCATTCTCGGGGGGGGGGGTTAGGATATCATATGTGATTCCTTTGTGATGTGTTTTAAGCATAACAAAAAACCCACATTCCATTGTGCTTTCACCATTGCTACGTGGCATGAGCTTGATAGAGGGATACTTAGAGCCTTGATTTGACTAATCTCTCCCTGCCATCTTGTAAACGATCACTTGAATTGACTTCCTTGCCCATCAATTCTTATTTGCCCTTTGTTTTACCATGGGAGTGAAAGTGGGACGATGGGTGAATAGTAAACGGGTTTCGCGCCTCTTTTTGACAGTTAAAACTGTTATACTTTGAGGAATTTGAAAATTTGGCCCTTGTGTTCTTTTTCTCCTTTTCATGTTATAAATAACTTTCGAGAAATGCAAGTTTAGCCCTTGTGGTTTATATTAAAGAGGAAGTGGGCTAGTTATGGGCTTACTAGATTCGGGTAAGGCCCAATTAGAGGTGAGGGGCTATTTTTGTACTTTTTGAAACTTTTAGGGTTTAAAATGGAATATTGTGGATCTTGTTGACCTTTTTGTTTGACCATGATTGTACTGGATTGCTGGGGTTTTGACTGAGGTTTGACTTACTGGCTCGGCTTTGATTCTTTTGGCATCGTTTTTGTACTCTTCTGATTCTGTGTCCGTGTTTGCCTCGTTTTTGATTGTTTTCTTGTGATTTAAGGATATTTCCGTACCTGCACACACAAAACACATACAAGCATGATTTTTGGCCAATATTGGTGTGTTTTGGGTTTAAATTGGGTTATTTTAGGTACAAAACGGATATGTGTATTCCACACGATAATCAATGGTCCGTAAGAATTGGTTAATTGATTTTGCCTGTTTTAACCTTGAGTTTTGCCATGTTCCTCATCACAGCATCATTAGCCTTTACGATAGGCATGGAAATCGTAGCTTTGATACACCATGAATTTGATGAGCTGGACTTGATAGGCGGAGCTTGATAAGCAGGAGTATTGAAAACTGATGTCAATAGATTTGACCTGATGTGAAACGGGGTTGTTAAGCTGAAGCTTGAATTGAGAATTCCCCCCGGTTTAGTGTAACGATTCTGATTTGTTTCCTTGATTTTGCACATTATTATTGATTTTGAACGGGAGAAAACGGGAGGTCGAAATGTGATTTGCAATTTAGGGCTCGGATAACCGGTGTTTCCTTGGATGTAGTTACTTGCCGGCTGCTAGAGAGACCATATCTGATGAATATTATCTCGATAAACATTGCCAGTGGTGGCTGGACAAGTTTGGTAGGAATGAGCACCACCGCAAGTAACACAACTTTCCTCAACCGCTTTTACTGGTGCGGGAGCTTGGGCTTTTTGTTTTTCGACAAGCATAGTCTCATCATTTTTCTTAAGCTCAGCAACATCGGTTGATAAGAGCAACAACAACTGTGAAATTCCGGGAGTAGATGAGGTTTTTTGAACTCACTTGGCAACGAACTGCCTTGTAATTGTGAATTACGACCTTGGATTAACTCTCGATAATTTCTCAAGCAATCACAGAGGGCATCTTATTCAGAAAGTTTCCACCCGCAGCAGAAGTTCAATGAATCTTGATCATTAGCATTCAACCGCATGTAAAATGTATCTAGCTATGAATTCAGAGAATCCGTAATGAAGGGCATGCTCGAAGAAGGTCATTAAAATCGATCACATGCCACGTAAAACGATTCGACCAAATCATTGTTTGAAAATCTCGTGTTACATTTCGAAGAATTTTCAGTTTTTATAAGTAGGAAAGAATAAATCACTGAATTTGGAAACTATAACATCCCACGACATTAATTAAAGACAGATGAGGTTCTTATATTCAAGCCCAATCCTGGGCTGAACCTTCAAGAGCCAACAAAAAGCATAAGCATAATTTGACGTGCTCGGTACATCGGGAATCTTCATCGTTGAGGTAAATACTTATTGAAGTAACAATGTGAGCATGTGGATTCACTATATCATGTCCGAAAAACTTGCTTAGGTATATGAACTAGATTGACAAACCATGCATTCAACTCGTAAATTAACAATGATTTCAGGACTTACAATTGCATCCTCTTACCCCTCGGTGGTGGCTTGGAGCAATTGAGCCATAACCGGGTGTCATCCATTTACGTAGCTAGGGGGGAGCTGGATTTTTCAATTGGTCTTCAAGATTAAATGGTTCAACAACAGGTGGTGGGGCCTGTTGTTGTTGATGGTGAAGATTACGAGATTGGGAACGAGTGCGCATGCACTAAAAAAGAAAATTTACACTAATTTTTTTGTTCTTTTTGGTTTATCAAAAGTAAATTCACAATTTATTTTAATAACGGACAACGAACAAGACAACTTAAACCTAATAATCGATCAAGCTTCTCGGTAACAATCTTCGAAAAAGAAAAAACTCACAAAGGAGCGGATGACTAGGAAAGCGCAAGCTATTAAAAACCTTTTTCCTTTCGGGTCGTAGTTCCAAGGAACAACCCGCCTTATACCCACTCTTTGAGTTGTTTTCTTATTAAAAAGGGTGAACCGTACCTCGCAAGTTGTCACAAAAGGTAAGTTTATTGATTCTTTGTTTTCGGTACTTATTAATGGATAATACTTCAGTTGAAAGTATTATATGTTGGTGTTCTTTTACCAACTTGATTGATTTTTATTGATAATTAAAGACAATGTTTTTATCTTTTTGGTTTTCTTCTACTTTTTTTTAGTTTTTCTTTAAATGATAATTATACTAAAAAGAAAATGAAAATATTTTTGTACTTTAGGGTTTTTTTTTTGTGTGTAAATATTCACAATCTTCAAGCACAAATAATCAAGCTTCGAAACGACAAACGCTTTCACTCCTCCCCGGCAGCGGCGCCAAAAATTGATTTGTAGTATATGTATATATACTTAATTATACTTAAGCAAATCTCAACAAAGTACCTTTGACCAAGGTAATAAGTCAAAATCTACAAAGAAAATCAAACCAAAGCAAAATCAAAAATCCCCCGAGTCGTTTCCCGTCGAGGAGCGAATTGGAATGCCGAAAGTCGGTTTGATATTTGATGTTTGAATGAGAAAGGATTTGGAATTGATTTTCCTAACTAAAATGCAAAGACGATTAAAGAAAACCTAAAAACGAAAGCTAAAATGATTTAAACCTAAAAACGGGACGTAAAAATGTAAGCTAAAAACCTAAATTTTTAATTTTTAATCCTAAAATTAATTTTTTACTTCTAATGGATTCTAGGTGACTAAAAACGAAGTTTTTAAAAAAACTAGACTAAAAACGGAGTTGATTTGAGTCAAAAACGAGAGAAAACGGAAACGGAGACGAAAACCGTTCTTTAAAAATCAATTTTTTGTAAAAATGACCCTACGAAAGATTTTATATTTTTCCTACGTAAAATATGACCAAAGAAAATTTTCTAAAAAAGAAAAATATTTTTTTGATAATTTTTCTATTTTTTTATGAATTAATTAAGATTTTAAAGAAAATAAATTATAAAAAATACTAAACTAATTTTTAAAATTCTGAAAAAATTATAGAAAATGCTTGACCCTAAAACTAACCTAAGAAAAATGAGAAACCCGAAATTGAGCTTATAAATAAGCTCAGAAAAGCTTAAACGAGCTTATAAGCTAATGGACCAAAAAGGGTACTTATATTAAATCTTGCAAGACTATACTGGATAGCCCTACCGGGTCGAGTGGTAAGTGTGTGTGTGTTTGAGCTAGAGGTGAGGGGTTCGAGTCCCACTCACACCCTTTTTTAAGAGCTACAGTAACTTTTTTAAACTCAAATTTTTTTTACCCAAACTAATTAAGCTAATGAAGATAAACATTTTTCATAACTACAACTTAATGTGAAAAGCTAGTAATAAGCCAGAAAAAGCTCTTAAAGTTTGGACAGATTGCTTATAATGGCTATGGGCTTTTAATGGCTTTTTGATTTTGATTTTAAGCACAAGTTAAGCAAAGTGAAAGGAACAATAAGCACTCACAGTTACAAAAGAACACTTAATAAGCAGATTAAAACAAAAATCAACAAATAAGAACTACAAAATAAGCCAGAAAACTTGGCTTGAAATCTGGCTTCTAGCACCAGGGTACTTTGAAAAATGAATTTTTGCTTTAAAAAGAGTGCTTAAAAATAAGCATCCAAATAAGCTTAAAAGTACAAATTAGCTTGAAACAGATTCAAAGAAGCTTGAAATGAGCTTATGCTCAAAAATCTAAGGCTTAACAACACATTTAACTATCTGATAAAGGCACTTGAAAATGAGCTTTTTTAACTTTTGAAAATCAAAAAACTTACATTGACAGACTTAAAACTAATGCAAGTAAAACCTAAAGACTTACTACTAGTTTTTAACACACACATATGACACTAATTTAAGACCTCTCTTCTGGTTTACAATAGCTTTAACCAAATAAGCTCATTAACTTTTGTAAAATTCCCACAGTTTTAAGACAACAAAGATAAACTTGAAAAACAATTTTTGGGCTTGAAAACTTTTTGAAAACAGATTCAAATGAGCTTATAAAGTTCACCCAAAGCTTGCAAAGTGACCACAACCCATGACCATACCATTTTGACCCATTTTGGGCTTAAACCAAACACCCCTTTAAGTTTTAGAAAGGTCTTTTTAAACTGAATTGCAAGGGTTTAAGCTGAGAATTTTGAACAAAGATGAAAACTAAGCTAAGATTTAGCAAAAATAAGCTAAAAGCACACACAAATAAGCAGTTACATAAGCAAACTAAGGATAAGCAAAATAAGGCAGATTTGGCAGATTCAAAGCAAAAGCATTACAAATGACATAAAGGCATAAAAGACAGATAAATAAGCATAAGGAACATGTAAGGAATCAAAATAAGCAGAAATAAGCACTAAATTAAGCTATGCTACAGTAACTAAAAGCAAAAATTTAAAAAGAAATGTACCTTGACTCCTTGCTCAAAACAGGAGTTTATAAACCTAAATAAGCTCTAGTCCTACCCTTAGCTTATAAATAAGCATAACTACAAACCCAATGAGCCATCCTTGTCTGCTCATTCATCCAATAAGCTTTTTTTTTGATTTTTTTTTCTAGTTTTTCTTAACAGATTGTTTTGCTGAAGTTTTTAAAGTTAAAGCAGGATATTAAGATAGTAAATAAGAGCTTAGGTGAGCTTTTTTAACACAAGTTATCTTAAAAATTAGAACACAAATTTAAAATCAAAGCTGAATTTTCATTGATATAAAAAATATTACAAGTACATAAAAAGTTATACTAGGTTAAAACTAAGCTTAAAACTACTCAACTCCCTTTGCCTCAAGGGCTTACAAAGACTTATATAGAAAACGAGCTAGGGTTCTATCTCTTTGGTCCTCTTGTCTTTTTGTCCTCTTCTTCCTTGTGCTAGTTTGCTGAGACAAATGAGTCATGTGTGTTTGTTGTGTGTGTAGAAACACAAATCAATCCTAGCCCTTAAAAAGTCTTGCTGCCCACTCAAAGTTATATCAACCATTGATCGAATTTGAGGGATTTAGGATTGCCAGCTTGGCAAATCCATGTGGGAGGTGGGGTTTATGATTGTGAAGGGTTTGGAGTGGTGTGGGGAGTCAACGAGGTAGGAAAGGGACAGGTTGTGGGGTTTGTGATTTTGGCGGGAAAGTAAGGAGGAAGATATACAATAGTTTAAACGCAGGGTGTGGGTTTGTGGATTTGGCAATAGTGGCCCCTCAACCTTTATAAGTTTATTGCAAGAAAGGTCCTTGTGGGGGGAAGTTTTGGGATTAGGCAAGTTTGCCCCTTCAGGGTTATAAGGTTTATTACATGGACAGTCCTTGTATGTTACAAGTTTGGACAGTTGGCAGATGTGGCCCTTGTGGTATATCTTTGGTGTATTGGCAACATGAGCCCTTAGGCTTTTTGAAAGGGTTTTGGGCTTATGTAAATTAAATGGGCCTTAAGTCTTCATTTATACTAATGGGCTTATCCGGCCCATTAGATGGGTGCAGGTTTGACCCATTAAGTATTCTTCGATGTCGGCTTGACTTTGACTGTTGACTTTTTGCAGTTGCCCATTTGGTTGACTTTTGTTGACTTTTTAGTCTTTGGCTTCGATTTGACTTTGTCTTTTCCACGCTTTTCCATTCCGTGCTCGGTTTTGTCTGTTTTTGCTTGGTTTTTCGTCCTTTTGTCGGATATCCGTTTCCAGCACAAAATAAGTGAAAACATACAAATACAATGTATTTTTGGTACGTTTTTGGTCATTTAAGCTTGTTTTTAATGGAAAAGGGTATGTGTAATTAAGCACATACCAATAGTCATTTTAATTGGTTTCAAGCTTTCAAGTCCTAATCTTTTGAATAAGGAATATGGCATAACGGTGATACTTGCCCCTAAATCAGCTAAAGCATTACTCAAGGAGTGGTTTTCGATAATACAAGGAAGGATGAAACTTCCAGGATCGGTTTCTTTTGGAGGAAGTTTATTTTGAAGGGTAGCGGAGTAGTGTGCGGGAAATTCCTTGATTTCATGAGAAACTACATTTTGTAATTGTTTTTTTGGTTTATCATGAGTTTTAGTTGGTTCCTTATTTTCCTCAAGGATGCGTCTTTTTACCTTTTTACCAAATTTATCAGTTTTAGGCATCAGAGTGTGCTTAGGGTTGTGTGTGGAGATCAACTGAGCGAGGTGTTTTATTTTTTTCTCTAACCTTTTTATAGAGGAATCATGATTCTTTAAACTTAGATCAGTACTTATTATGATCTTCTTCATCCACTCATTTTGGATTGCTTGTTTTTCGCCAGATTCCTTCAGACATTGCTCGAATTTGTCTTTGAGGTTGGTTGGACGATTGCTAGGTTCAGTGTAGGTCTTATCGTAGTCGATTTTGCTAGATCTTATGCTTTTAACCTCATCATAGTAACTTTTTCTGTCATCATCCGTATTCAATTTGCGAAAATCTACTTTTAGCTCTTCTCATTTAGTAATTTAATTGTTTCAACTTATTTCGTAATTTAATAGTTTCAACTTTTCGGTGATAATACGTAATGGGTCAGGGGTAGTCATGTAATTTTCCTCGCAATGCCATTTATGCGAATGCTCAACCAATTTTTGGATTGACTTCAATGCATATGAAGCCGTCAACCTAGGAATAAGACCGTTTGAGTCGACAGCTCATTGAGTTTGGCTATTTAATCCATTGGAGAAGGTGTTTACCTTTTGGTGATCATTGAGATCGTGAAAGGGACACTTGAAAAGTAGGTCGTTATATTTTTCACAAGTATCGAAAAGGGATTGTCCTTCCTTTTGTTTAAAATTTCGAATTTCACTTAATTGTTTGAATATCATCTCAGGAGGGCAGAATCTCCAGATGAAGTTTTGCTTGAGATTACTCCAGCTCTTCGTAGATTCGGTCGATGTTCTTTCGAACCATATCCTGGCGAGTCCTTCTAGAGTTAGAGGGAGTAATTATATAGGGGTAGACTCCTGAATGTTGAATATGCTAGCGATTTCAAGCACATTACTAATGTGTTCGACAACACTATCAGTTGGACTACCCGAGAAGGGAATCTTACGTAATTCCCTTAGAAGTTGTCCCTTAATTTCAAAGGTTGAGTTATCGGGATAGGTGAATCTTCTCCTAGTGTTATTCGGGTCGAGAGCTAGGTATTGTTCTATTGTGAGGGTTTTAATATCTACATTTTCTGTATCTGACTCCGATGACTCAGATTCGTAGAAAGAATAGATGTTATGAATGGGTACGGGCGAAACCTCTCTTCTTGCTCGAAATTGTCTTTCTGGATTAGCAAACGGAGTAACTGTCCTTGCTTTGCTTCTTCTTGTATTCATTGAGGAATTTAAAACTAAAAGCATTAGCTCCCTGGCAGCGGCGTCAAAAACTTGATGCGTATTTTATTTTAAAATATTTTTTTACCAAGTTTAAATTTATAAAACTCGATCTACCAAACAACGCACTAACAGGCAGAGAACCCGATCGTGGGTAGTATAGAATGGTAAATCTGAGGTCGTCCCAAGAGCTAAGCTGTAATTAGTTTTAATTTGAAATGTCACGTTTATAAAATGTTTTTTTGATTTGAATTAAAAGGAATTAAAAATAATAATAAAATTAAATACTGAAAATAAAAAGAGTTGGAGATATCAAGAGAGAAAAAGTGCTAACCTAGTTACTTCATTACTATTGTTATGAAAATGTTTTCCTGTGCAATGTTAAACTATGGTCTCATTAGCGGTTTCTAAGGTCGATAGACTTGAATATGCATATGCAGTCTACCCTATACTTCCTGCAATTCTGACTCAGTCCAAATTGTATAGGAGATAGGATATCCAGGTTGTAGTGATTAATCCCAACTATTCCCAAAACATATCTAATAACCTATAAAGATTAGTAACCCTCTCTGAAAGAGTTTCTATGCTTTTTAAGTATATTGTGTGATAAGTGCGGAGACCGGTTAGTTCCTACACTAAGGGTTGGAGTCATAGATTCTTCCTAGTACCCGATGGATCCCATATTGACTAGGTAATCTAATAATGGGGCAAGTAAGGTCCAAACCACATGTACTACCAAAACCCATGGTTACACGATAGTCAAGGAATATCTAACGAAACCATAATCTAACAGAAAACAAACATCATAACAACATTAATTACATAACTAGGCCAGCACTTTAAGTGCTTAGCCGCTCATGGTAACGGAAACACAACAATAAATAAAAGTAATCATAGATAGAAAGCTCATAATTCTTACAGTATTCGTATTTGAACGATTAAATACAAAAAGTAAGTAAAGTGTGATATCCCTTGGACTCTAGGTGGAATTCTTTGAAGGTTGGAAGCCTTTGTCGCCTCTCCAATTAGCTGTGGAGGAAGTGAAATCAGAATAGCTTAAATGAGGCCTCTATTTATAGGTATCGAACCTGTAACGGCATAACTTATAAATGTGTTATGCCGTAACCTTCTTACACAAAATTCCATATTTAAGCAGTTGTTACGGCGTAACCAGATATGGTGTTACGCAATAACCTTCAAATAATGTCCATAAGTACGTGATCTTCCTTCTATATTTGTAGATCTTCATGGTTACGGCGTAACCATGAATGGTGTTACACCGTAACTCTATCTATGGTAATATTTCCTTCCAAATTCATGTTTACGGCATAACTAGATATGGTGTTATGCCGTATCCTTATCCTTGATCTTTGTACTTGCTTAATTTATGTTTCGGCCATTTTTGGAGTAACGTCGTAACATTCTTCAAATATTTACACTTTGGGTCCTTTTTCCCTTATTTCTTATCACTTTCATGCATTTCACCTGAAAACTACAAAACGATAGAAAATATATCGTTTTCGTGTGTTAGTGAAACATTTGCAGGTAATATAGGGGGGTATTTTGCCATAAAAAAGTATTAAATATTTGATGTTATCAAATATCCCCCACTTGACTTCTGCTTGCCCTCAAGTAGAACATGTTAGAACATTTCATAAAAAGATTTCTTGAGAGTAACTTCAAGAAATGAATTTATAAAACTCTTAAGCTAAAAACATCGAACACCTCACAAAAAGGGGATAAAATGTCACTTAGCTCTCCACTAGTCTAAGTGTTTCATTTTCAGGGTCTAAATAATTCTCGAAGGCAACAAGGGTAATATGGTTTTAAAGGGTGATAAAGGGGTTAGGACAGACATGTGATACACATTTAATGGTTGTTAATAAAAAACACAAAACAAATAGTCTAAAGAAATCTAAGGTTGTTATAACTAGCCACTGTCCATCCATAGGTCAAAGAGTCTATGTCCGGAAATCTGATCTTTAATAATGGGCTACTAGCTCCATTCTTCATGAGTATTCGGATGTCTTGGTGTAATAATGGGCTACTAGCTCCATTTTTACTGAGATGTCTTGGTGCAATAATGAGCTACTAGCCCCATTTTTTATTTTTATTTTGCATCATCTTTATATTTTTAGCACATGGGTGGCTTTTTGTTTAACCTATTTTTCTTCATTTTCTTCATGATAAATATGCAAATTTTACATGAGTTTATATCTTTAATTATTGCCCCTGCAACATCCGATATTACACGCACATCCCCCCACTTGAGATAAACAATGTCGAGAGTGGTGATATAGGGGGGTCTTTTTAGATCATAACTGATTGGTCTTCCACGAATGCATATAATTCTCGTTCCTATTCCCTTCGAACCATGGACTTAAGTAGCCAGAGATTTCAACACAAAGAAAATAAAGACTACAAGGTAGGCTAAGGTGAAATGGTGTAACGAAACATATAGAGTAAGGTGAACATAGATTGGTTCAACATGGGTGATATAGGGGTATCTTGCACAAATAATGAGTGCAACAAAAGGGTTTATCACGGGAGGTCGACAAGTCAGTGTAACAAGTCGATAAACACACACATATAGGCTATTTTGGTGATTTCCTAAGTGTTGCCTTCTTGAACTATCCATTCATGCTAATCAATTAGGTCTCGAAATGATGTACAGGCCAAGTTCTAAAGTCTACAATACTTTCGGCATACTCAATATTTTGGTGGATTTTTTAAGTAATATGATGGAAACGGAATATTAGGCATAAATCTCACCAAGTAATAATAAAGGGTAATGTGCATTAAGTAAAGATTAATTCTAGTTATTTAAGAAAAATTTGTCAAAAATTTTAAATATGGCATAATTTTCAAAGAAAACTAGAAAATCGAAGGCAAAACATGCGTCAAGTATTAATTTGTCACACCTTGCCTAGGCGGAAACATGAGGCGTAACATCATGGATATCATCACAACACAATGGTGTCAACAATAGAGAGAACTAAATGAAAAGAATAATCAAATAGGACACTATGTGTCATGACAATACCCAACACAAGATAAAAGAATCTTGCATTACGATAGCAAAGTCATACCACAAGGAAACATAATCTAAAAGTCTAAACAAAATCAATAAACATCCAAGTATCTAGCAATTCAAATGACATAAATAAAATCTCTAGGAGAATGACTCCGCATGCAAGCCTACGGTCTCACTAGCCACTCTTCCTAACTTCAACATCCTCAAGATGATTACCTGAAAATAATGCTTAAAACGTCAACATAATGTTGGTGAGAGTCATAGGTTTAAGACACGATAATTAAATCCAACTGTAAATTACTGTGATAATAAAGAAAACATTGCAGGACAATAAATGAACTATCATACAGGCTAACATGCAAATCCAATCAATCACACAAATACCCAGCAAACGACCACAAGACGTCTCATATCGTACCAAGGTCCCTGTGGTTACCCCCTTAGCCCAGGCCATGGATACTCCCAAAGTAACCTTCCTGCTCGCTAGGCCACAGTACCATCCACTAAACAGGCCATGGATACCCGCAGGTAATCCCCCTGACTTAGTTCGCAATTCTCAATATCACATCACAAAACATGTAGCACACAACATACAATAGTCACGTATAGTCCATGCATCTTTGACAACACATTATCACAGTAATCAAAACATTTCCAAACACTTTGCATCATTTCCACCCCAATAAATCATAAGAAAAGAGGGGCTATGAAACTCACCTGATGCACAAGCAGCTTCCAAACAATATCAACACAAGCTACACAATACAAACACAAACGTGTTACACGCGACCAAGCTAAAAGCTCAAGTCCATGTAACACTCATATGATGGATGTCTAAGGGTTTGATTAACCATCATGGGTTACCCCGACACCATGCCCAACCTTAACCACTTCATTAACACGTTTCCATTAGTTAACAACAATTTATTTAAAAATTCAGAATTTTAGTGTGTTTGACTAACTTAAAAACCTACTTGATGACCTTTATAAATTATACCAAAAATTATCTTATGTGTCCTTTATGTGTTCTCTAATTACCATTTGAATCCCAAAAGCCTTTACCAATGGCACAAGTACTCCTAAGAAAAAATCAAACTCAAAATAGTCCAAATTCGGACGCTGCACGCGCACTAAAAAGTTTGGACTTACTAACCATACTTAACTCACTAATTCATAGGCTGATTTTCACGTGGAGTGTAATAGACATATAAACATGACTTCTGTGTTTTGGCTACCCTTAATTTTGAATTTTAAGTAGGAGTTTAACATCCCGAAATCAGCACCTAAATCTGTCCTGAAATCATAGTTTGACAACGAATCTTGTAAAAATTATTTGACTAACTTCCACTAGACTTTAATTTCATAAAACCAACGGGTTGGAAAGTAAACTAATCTGTAGAAAATTTAGGCTCAAGAAAATCAATAAAAGCTATCCGTATGACTATTTAGACCTTCCGCAAGGTGACCTAAAATTCTGATCAATTCCAGTTACGAATTTAACATGATAAACCCTAATCATTCACATCTAAACCTTAAATAAACCCTAAAGAACAATTTTTAATGTTTAAAACCCATTAATTACATCATTAAGTTAGTAGATTTTTAAAACCCTAATGATCCATCAATGATTATGTTACATGAATACATAAACTAATCGGTGAATACACTTACCATGAATGCTAGCCCTAAAACAACAAGTTCTTACGTTTCTGGATAAATCATGAAAAGTCAACTTCCTAGGTTTTTGGGTGCTGCATATAACGACCAAAGAGGGGAAAAGGAAGGGAATAAACTTAGGTTTAAATGGTATTTAACCCTAAAAGCATCCTTATCCTTTCCTAAATACAAATTGACAATAACAAATAAACTATCCTAAGCCCATGAAAACCCAAAACCGATCTCCCCCCACATGTAAACATATATTATATTTATTTATTTTATTATTAATTGAAACTAATACTCATAAACCTTAATTTTCATAAAAAACCCTACTCTAATTTGGTAAACCTTTTTACATAAACACCACATACTAGACTTTCTAAAATAACTTTTCATTTCACATCATCACTATTCTAATTATGGAATGTTTTACTGCAACTTCCATATTTCACTCACATGCTTCCTTTCCAATAACTTACACTTCTTATAAATGCTTAACTCTTAAAACCCAAGAATTGACGTAGCAATGCATGCAACACGTCTTTCATTTCCATTATTACCACACGTAAACAAATGGAATACTTAACACCAAACTCATATACACAAAAAATAAGATAATCATTTACCTTCTAAAATGACATCATGCACATATGTAAACCACTTCAACATACATATAGAACATATAGCACGTAAGAAACATACAAAATGGACACTTAGCCATTTCTAAAGGTATAAACTAACCTGCTTAAATCATGATTGTGACATAATTCTACTCCCATCCCCCCCATTTGAATTGTATAATGTCCCTATTGTACATTAAGGAAATGAAATAAAAAGGAAAGAGTAGAATTAAGACAAGAAACTCCCTAAGCATTGCTTTGAAATTTGAAATTTGGCGGAAATCTTTAGATTATTTCCGTCTTCTCGCAAGCTCTTTATCCCCTGTGATCACAAAACAAACCAAAGCATAAAATCATTCTACAAGAATTATGAAGTGTACAGGAAATACAAACCTAACTCACTTTCGTAGGAATCACGGTTGCATTTAGCATATGCAACAAGCCTTTTAAACCACTTGGTGGCCCAAGTGGACGAGTTTAGTCTCGTGAGGGCTTCCAGAGAACATACCCACAAAGTCCATTTACGTATACAAGGTTTAGACATGTTTAAAACTTAAATTTTTAAGATTTCAGAAGGAGGTTACGGCGTAACCGTGAAATGGGTTACGTCGTAATCAAGTGGTAAAATTTTTAAGTTTTAAGGTGTTACGGCGTAACCAGTAAATGTGTTACGTCGTAACTGTAGTGGTTACGGCGTAACTAAAGTTGTTACGCCGTAACTGCTGCAAATTCAGCAAAGTTACCACATGATTATGAGTCGAGCCGGTCTCGATAATTGCCTCTTAGCTTCTGGATTCTGCAAAACAAAGTAAGAAACATGCAAACCAACTAATGCAAAAAGGAAATTTCATTAAATAAAGGACGGGTTGTCTCCCGACAAGCACTTTTGTTTATTAACGAGTCTTTAAGTTAGACTCATGACATTACTACGTCATCCCGTCATTAATACATCCCCGAATCCAATCTACAACTTCCTGATCATATTTGTACTCGTTTCCTAAACTAAGGCAACCTCTGTAGAATCCTTTAATCTTTTTTTTCAGGCTTATGGATTCCTCTTTTCTTATCTTCGTCACTGACTTTTAACAAGGGTCCCATTGAGTTATGTTGTTTAACTGTTAATTTCCTAAACGCTTTTTTGGCTCGTGGCATATGAAATGTTATTTTATCATTACCGATTTTAAACCAAAGTGTTCCTTTACCCTGGTCTTCAACCACTCCTATTTGTTCTTTGAAAGGGTGTCCAAATAGAACTTCAGTTAATCCCTTTTCCACAAATTCACTAATGTTTTTGAGAATGTTGAAATCAACTAAGAATTGGTGGTTTCCTATGAACACATGTAAATTTTTAGCAAGTCCCATCATGTTAATTCCTGAATACACTAGTTCATGATTCATGATGGTGTTATAGGCTTTCCTGGACATTATGTTGAAAGGGGTTTGTGGTTTGAAATATGGGTTAAAATTAACAAACCCTATTTTTCAAGAAAGTTGAAAGTTATCAGGGTTGTGTAAATGGATTCTACCACTGCTTTTTAAAAATTTGGTTTTAACTTTTTCATTGGTCAGAATCCCTGCATCTAGGTCATCCCACATGTCGTTTATATCAAAAAATTCTTCTAATCCTATGCTCATTCTTTTATCAGGATCACAGAGTGTCATACTAAAATCTTCCTTGATTTCCACTGATTCTGATGGTGAAAGCGAGATTATATCTTGGCATCCGTATTCGAGTGATAAATAATTTTCAAAGTTCTCTACCTTTTCGTCATTGATGACTAAATTATCAAATTCTTGCATTTTATCTAATTCGTTTATAACGCAAATAAGAGAAATAGATGCAGGAGATTCTTTCTTATTGATATTAAAAACTACTTGGTCATTTCCCACTCCTAGAGAGATCTTTTTACTTTAAACATCAATCTTTGCATGAGCAGTTACCAACATGGGCCTGCCTAGGATAATCGGGACATTTTCATCTTCCATGATGTCAAAAATGATGAAATCAACGGGAAATACGAAATTAATAATTTTCACCAGTACATTTTCTTTTATCCCTTTTGGAGATTGCATGGATCTATCAGCCATTTCGATAGTCATTTTAATTGGTTTTAAACTTCCAAGTTCTAATCTTTTGAATAAGGAATAGGGCATAACGCTGATACTTGCTCCTAGATCAGCCAAAGCATTACTCAGAGAGTAGTTTCCGATAATACAAGGAAGGATGAAACTTCCAGGATCTGTTTCTGTCGGAGGAAGTTTATTTTGAAAGGTAGCGGAGTAGAGTGCGGGTAATTCATTGATTGCATGAGAAACCACTTTTTGTAATTGTTGTTTCAGTTTATCATGAGTTGTAGTTGGTTCCTTATTCTCCTCAAAGATGCACCTTTTTACTTTTTCACCAAATGTCTTAGTTTTAGGCATCAGAGTATGTTTAGGTTTGTGTGTGGAGATCAACTGAGCGAGGTAATTTACTTTTTGTTCTAACCTTTTTATAGAGGAATCATGATCCTTTAAACTTAGATAAGTACTTATCATGATCTTCTTCATCCACTCATTTTGGATTTCTTGTCTTTCGCCAGATTCCTTTAGATATTGCTCGAATTTGTTTTTGAGGTTGGTTGGACGATTTCTAGGTTCAGTGTAGGTCTTATCGTAGTCGATTTTGCTAGATCTTATGCTTTTAACCTCAGCATAGAAACTTTTTCTGTCATCATCCGTATTCAACATGCGAAAATATACTTTTAGCTCTTCCATTTTGTGATTTAATAGTTTCAGCTTTTCGGTGATAATACTTAATGGGTAAAGGGTAGTCATGTGATTTTCTTCGCAATGCCATTTATGCGAATGTTCAACCAACTTTTGGATTGACTTCAATGCATCTGAAGCCGTTAGCCCAGGAATAAGACCGTTTGAGTCGACAGCTCGTCGAGTTTGGCTATTTAATCCATTGTAGAAGGTGTTTACCTTTTGGTGATCATTGAGATCGTGAAAGGGACACTTGAAAAGTAGGTCGTTATATCTTTTCCAAGTATCGAAAAGGGATTCTCCCTTTTCTTACTTAAAATTCTGGATTTCACTAAATTGTTTGAATATTATCGCAAGAGGGCAGAATCTTCGAATGAAGTTTTGCTTGAGATCACTCCAAATCTCTCTACATTCGGTCGATGTTCTTTCGAACCATCTATTAGAGATTCCTTCCAAAGTCAGAGGGAATACTTGTATAAGGGTAGACTCTTGAGCGTTGAATATGCTAGCGATTTCAAGCACATTACTGATGTGTTCGACAGCACTATCGGTTGGACCACCCAAGAAGGAAATCTTACGTAATTCCCTTAGAAGTAGTCCCTTAACTTCAAACGTTGAGTTATCAGGACAGGTGAGTCTTCTCCTAGTGTTGTTCAGGTGTAGAGCTAGGTATTGTTCTAGTGTGAGGGTTTCAATATCTACATTTTTTGTATCTGACTCGGATGACTCGGATTCGTAGAAAGAATAGATGTTGTGAATGGGTGCGGGCGAAACCTCTCTTCTTGCATGAAATTGTCATTCTGGATTAACAAACGGAGTAACCGTCCTTGCTTTGCTTCTTCTTGTTTTCATTGAGGAATTTAAAACTAAAAGCATTAGCGCCCCGGCAGCGGCGCCAAAAACTTGATGCGTATTTTATTTTAAAATATATTTTTTATTCAAGTTTTAAATTTACAAAACTCGATCTACCTGACAGTGCACTAACGAGCAGAGAACCCGATCGTGGGTAGTATAGAATGGTCCGAGGTCGTCCCAAGAGCTAAATTGTAATTAGTTTTAATTTGAAATGTCACGTTTATCTTACTCCTCAAACCATTTTTTGTGTTACAAATAAGAGTACCACAACTAGTGTCATACACCCAAGATTTAGTAGGAAAAGAAAATATTTATATTTATGAAGAATCCGAAGAACTGGCGGGTTGGGGGCCAACTTGCTATCTTCTTCTTAAATCACTCAGCAAGTAAGTAGTACAATACCTCTTACAATGACCCACCTCTTATGTGCAGGTGGTGAATGTGTCATCCTTAACTGGTGCTCTTTAGCAGAAGGCTTAGCGTTTTTAGGCTTAGAGATAAAAACTTGTTTACCATTCCTTTGCCATTAGCTTTACCCTTACCTTATCTTTAAGCGATTTCTTATTGGATATTCTGGATTTTACCGTTAACCACCTTTAATCATCATAACTTGTGGGTGTTTCCAAGCCTTTTTAGGTAAACCCAATTCGTACTCAATGAGCATTAATAGCATGTAGTTACACAACTTCCTTCCGCATGTTTTATTGCTTATGGATAAGGCCAATTCAAGATTAAACCAACACTGAGCTCTTGTGGGAGCACATAACCAAGACATTCTAGTTCTACATAATTCTTCATCTAATGACATAATGGGCAACTGGTTTTCCCTTATCCTGTTGCAAGCATGAAAGTTGGATAGGTCAAACACTCCAACTCCAGCTTGTTTCTCGAAACAAGAATTAAGCTCAATAGAAGCATTCATAACGTGAGGAATTTTTCCGAATAAGTATTTTTAAAGTTCAGAGTCAAATTGCTGAGCATAAGACAAGCCCCCCTCATTATGATCAAATACCGCATTCCACTGCGCAAGTACTCAGAAACGGTAGGTGAACAAGAGAAATAGGCTTCAATGACAAACAATTTACTACACGCTCAAGACAACCTTAAGTTGATGAAACCAATCATTGAAATTTATTTCCACAATTTCAAACAATCGACCTGAAAGCCAAATGTTTATGTTTATACAGTATGCCATTTACAAAACATAGTAAAGTTCCTCGAATTAGTATGATTCGAAATCCTCCCTTGAAAGAAAATTAACTACCCATGTTTATTTAAATAAATAATTAATTTCCTAAGGTTAAGACCCAACTTGACATACCCCTACCACATCAGTTGATCTGCTAGTGATGGTGTATTCAAAAGGTAATCAACGATTGATAATTCACAAACTAATTTGCAATCCAAAACCATATGGGAACTTACTTTATTTCATAAAATCTAAGTAAAGCATGTTTTATCCCATCTATGCCGCGTGTTTAACCGGTCCTAACCACAACAATGCAAAGTCGTCCAATCACAAATAGTAATTATGTACCACTCACACCGTCTCAACATAAAAGCGTATAATTACCTTAGCAATTGCAAATCTACACACTCACACGCATATTAAAGAACATCTGACAAGTGTTTTTACAAATTGGATTGCACAACATAGATAAAAAGGGTATATTATATGAGTGTCAAATAAGTACGAAGAAGCATTCATACATCTTCGTATCATAGATTTTAATAAAAACTTTACTCAATTAATTTATTAATACTTATCACCTATTAATCATAGTATCATATTCATAAATAGTGAGACCTTAAATTGATGAATCAAACGTTATCTTAAATATAAGATTTTCTTTTATCGCGAGAAAAGATTAAAGAATGATTAAAAATCATTCAAACCCTAACATTCACGACTTCATATAGTTTACAAGTAAGGAACTACAAACTAGTCAGGTATTATAGGTAAATGTGTCCTACAAAACCGAAGTCTTGATGAGTCTCCCCGAAATCCCTTGTCCTTGCCACTATATAGTTACTTTTTGCGAATTACGTCATGATAAAAATTAAAACTATAATTAAAGAATACATTACAAACTATAAAATTCCCCCTAGTCTAGTCTTGCAAATTACTCCATTGAAATGACTTCCTGACCTAAAAACCTTCGAGGAGGCTGGATTTTCTGGAAAGTACATTCAATGAGCTACTGTTTAGAGTCCAGAAACACTCAAAAACCTATTACCATCAAGGAGATATTCACTCGTGAACACAACCCTAAATTCTGCTCACCCTAAATCAAGTTTTTAACGCAAATCTAACCTAACCAATTGAATGATCATGACCCTAATCAAGCCCTAATCATTATAGAATCATTAATTATCATTAGAAGAAGAACATACCTTAGATCCATCATAAATTATGTTACATGAATTAAAAGAATAAACAAAGAAGAAGAACATACCTAACGATCTTACTTGAATTAACACGATCTAACACCTAGATTTCTTGATCAAAATTTTTGTCTTCCTTAGGGTTTTGGGAACTCAATTGTACGGCAACAAGAAGAGGGGAAAAGGGATGGGCCAAGTTTGATTTTATATCTATCTCCTTCAAGTCCTAGCCCAACTCAAATAAGCCTAGAAAAAAAATATTTTTTTTTCTTTTTAAACCTTAAACCGGACGCACCCTTATAATTATATATATTTTATATTTTTTTATTAATTTATTAATTAACTAATTTACTTCATTTCCTTAAGTTTTTATAAAAACCTAAGCTAATTTGATTAAACCTTTTTACTTAAACGCTACTTACTAATCTTTCTAAAAATAACTTTCATTTCACCAAACCACTTTCTATTTTTAGAAAGTTTGCCACAAACTTCTATATTTCACTCACTTATTTCATTTCTAAAATGCCACATTTCTCATAAACGCTTATCACTAAATCATCCAACTATTGACGTAACATTGCATGCAATACGCCATTCCTTTCCATTATCACTAAACGTGAACAAATGGAATACTAATCACCAAATACAAACACACACAAAATGAGATGCCCATACACCTCCGCAAAATAATTACCACATACTTAACCCACTTAGCACGCATAAAATCACATATCACCACACCTAAACACATAAAATAAACTCTTAGCCGAATCTAAAGATATAAACTAACCTGCTCAAATCACGGTTGTCACAGTTGCCTTCTGCATAGTCTTTGGCTCAGTTGCTGCCACCATCCCACTGATTTGTGGAGCAAGGCC
Organism: Tanacetum coccineum; assembly: GCA_026074375.1. Lineage (NCBI taxonomy): Eukaryota > Viridiplantae > Streptophyta > Magnoliopsida > Asterales > Asteraceae > Tanacetum > Tanacetum coccineum. Next base: position 42,164 of record BQNB010041546.1, read on the forward strand.
ATACACATACCTCTCAATCATCCTGTTCTCAGGAGTTACCAATCGTTAGGAAACTAACCTACCCACCATGAACTCTATCATATACGCACATACCACTCCGACCATGCGTGATTCCACAACCTTAGATCTCAACTATTGCTATCTCATGACTAGGAATAAAAACTCTTGTAACATCATAAACATAAAGTATTCCATGACACTAACAGCATCCTTCCTGCTTAGCGTGCAGATCTGAGAGTTCCACCATGTTAAAGCCGTACCCACAAATGAACCAGCAGTGTATTTCACTTTTTGGTCATTACTACAACTACTCATATCCTGTACGTTCTCCATTTTCTTAATTCAACGAGTAAGAACTACAACACCTCCCTTACCATCATAATTCCTTAGGGTTACCAAGCTAAGAACTCCTTATATGAACAACCTACCCTATTGCCATTTACTAACACATTCCCCACGTTCCCCTAAACGTTCTCATAAACCATATTACCATTCTGATTTCCAACATTTCCTTAGTTACTAACCTAAGCCAACATGATGGATAAGAGGTTCTGCAATTGCTGGGAAATGATCGTCAAGAAGTCGGGTGCACCCCCATTGGCTTCCTCTACATTCCTATTAACTCTCTCTACACCCCCATTAGCTTCCAAACCCTGGTCATTTCCTTGACCATTCAGTTCATCAACACGCTCGTCATTACCTTCCCTAGGTCTTCTACCTTCCCACTATACCAACGCCGTACACCACGTTCCCCCTCCTAATGATTCCAGTAGGCCGGCCAGCACTTTGGGATCCTCATCCTTGGTAGCAATATCTAAAGAGAGGAGAACAATGGGCAACGTTAGGTAAGTGGGAAGACTCGTACATATATATAGAATATCTTACTATATATAACCAGATATACACGTAACTCCACCCTACGGTGTCAACATCGATTTGTGTGAACAACATTATCAAGTATGAGTGAGTTGTGATACGCTTATAACTACGTTGGCCACCGTACTTATATTCGCATCCTTTCCCATTCATATCTAATATTGAGCCCACCCATTTCAATGACTGACATAACTAAGGCACCAAACCGCGAACACACAAAGCATACAAAGCGAACACCGCACACATAAGATGACAATATGCAACTAGCGAAGGATCTTAGGTTATAGTCTAGGCCAAACCACCTAGTTCTCTATAACCTTGGCTCTGATTACCAATCTGTCACACCCCGACAATGGCGGAAACTCGAGAATGCAACATAATGATCAATCATAACACAAGATACAAAATAGAGAAAACTACATTGCATAAACTCCAAGTGCTATGAAGACCATCAACCTTGAACAAACTCAAGTGATGTCCCAAATCGTAACTAAAATACACAATCTCTTACAATTATTCAAATGCCTACACCGGGGACCATAATCCAAACTTATTCCAAAACATCCGAAACTAAAATCAAACAACAAGCAAGCGAGACTTCAAACGAAATTCCACACGGGATACTTTTAAGCCTGCTATCAATTCACCCAACTACTTCTTCTTCTCACTTCAACTCTGAAAATGATACCGAAAACGTCAACAATAATGTTGGTGAGCTTGTAGGTTTGACCTTAAACCCAAAAGTCGTGCCAATATTTCAACAGTGGACAATAGTGCTATATGACAGTGAATGTATGCAAACAACCTTAGCATCACCGCTAATCAATAACCATATGTCACTTACCAGTTGAAGCACTAAAATTAGGGCAGGACCACATACAAACCTTGGTAGGCGTACCCATCCGCTCTAATAATCACACACATACTGGGTAGGCGTACCCTTCTGATCCAAACAATCATACAAATACTGGGTAGGCGTAACCCAACTGCACAAACAATCATACAACAAATAATATTCACATGGCATTCATAAGGCACATACTTGTCCCAAAAACAAAACCACATTTCGCACAGATCAATCACAAAACAATTCAAAACACATTTGAGTAATCATTGTCCCCACGAAAAATAAAATAGTAAAAAAGTGAAGGCTACGAGAACTCACCTCAAGCAAGTCTTTAGCAACCAAAACTCAATTACACAAGCAAATGCAACGACGCCCGTACACGACCTAGTCTAATTAATGTCTCAATTTAATCATACAAACCAAAACAATCTTCACGGTGATGCATAGGAGTTTAGCCGCGTTGTACAATTATCCAAAACAATTTAGTGGTGTGATGGCTGACGACTTAACTCCTCAATCATATCAATATCATTTCTCGATAATACATACTTATACTATTTAGCGTAAATAGATAAGTAATATAATAAATATTTATAATTGTTAATTATAAATATATCTCGACAAGTCCATTCGGAACACCTTAGTCACTTCAAAATAATCATTATACGGTTGAAAATGAAACGTTTACTCATAATAAATATTTTAGAGAAGTTTCCGATAAAAAATATATTTTTCGTCCCTTTAGTGAATTATTAAATAAATAAAAATAAAATAATTAAATATATTTATTATTAACAAAACATGCTTTAAGAAATTTTCTAAGTATAAACTTTTTACGAAATTTCGACATAACCCGTACGTTTATACAACGTTTTTCAAGGTTTCAAACCTTATTTTCAACACTTTTCGACAAAATTCCAAAATCTCAATCGTTAACGCTCACAAACACGTTTTTTCCAAAATATCGTTCAATATCACTTCGTAAATACATTTTCGCTTTCAAAAGTCCATCAAAATTCTCATAACTACTACATATCGCTTATTGGGCCTTAAGGCCCAACAAGGGTCCATTAGGACATATATAAGTTCAAAATACTATTTAAGTCCAAAACCAAGGTCCATTTACATCATATAAGTATAGATACTTTATATGTAAAATAAATTCGGACCAAAAAAGCCCATCCAATTTAAGCGCGGCTTCAAATAAGACTTATTGTGCATTATCCATAAACTCCAAAATACTATATAAAGCTGTTAAAAATACGCTATTAAGCTACATATCGCATTTTGGTTACCACCATAAAGCCTCAAAAATATTCCAAACAGTACGCCATAAAACAAATAATCAAAAAAACTTTCCCTAGAGAAATAAGAATCCAATTCGTGGTCTATAAAGCCCAAATAAGCCAAGAAATAGCTTAAAATAAGCCTGAATAAGCCATACAAGCAACTTATCAAAAATAAGCATTCTAGCAACATATATTATTCAACCATCACGACCACAACATCAAAACTACAAAAACCTACTTTTTCTTTCTTTTATTACACGAACTAAACACACCCTTTTCTTTCGTTTCGCTTCCAAAAATCAATTTTCACAACGATCAACTTATACAACTAACATATATGCATCAAAATAAACCCAAAAGGAAAACAAAATTTAAATTTAAAAACTTACAAGAAAATCTTCAAATTTGTAGATTTTGACACGAACCGGACAACCCAAACGTTGTTTAAATGAATAACCAAACACTAGAATCAACCCCAAATATTTATGTCTTCATGTTTTCTTGATCAAAATTCAAAAATTATGAGTGTGTGTTTGTTGTAGGTGGCGGACGAACACAAGACACACACACAAGTGTGTGTTTATTTTTTTTGAAATAAAATGAAAATGAGTGGAAATCTCTTAGCATATGGAATATATGTGTACACCTTTGGACATAACTCTTAAAAACTAGCCATGTTGTTCCCTATCCTTCCCATAACCGGCCAAGGGAGCCAAGGGAGTCCCGGGCCTTTCTTTTCGTGTCAAAACCACTTAAAAGCTCGCAAAACTCAACTGTAACATTTACCCCAAGGTTAAAAAGCATTTTTATTCACCTTAAACCCTTCAACATTCAATTTGGACATTAACAAACGTGTCGGACTCGTTTTTTCGGCATTTCTCAAAATTCACGGGTCAAACCACCCGGAATACACATAACACAATAATACCTTTCAAAAAGGATTATTAGTCACAGTAAACCTCAAATCATCACATATCTCATAAAATCACCACCGTCAACACGGTATTAAATCTAAATAAACTGACAAAAGTCAAATAGTCAATGGACTATTAATGAAATATTCAGAACACAAAAAGGACAAAGGTTACATCTGGTGGCATACAATTTCTAGGTGGTGATAAGTTAGTCAGCTGGTCGTCCAAAAAGCAGTACTGCACTTCAATGTCTTCAGCAGAAGCCGAGTATGTGTCTTTATCTGCGTGCTGCGCTCAAATTCTATGGTTGAGAACTCAGCTCACAGATTATGGCTTCCACTTTGATAAAATACATATGTATTGTGACTCAAAGGCAGCCATAGCCATCTCGTGCAATCCAGTCCAGCATTCCCGTACCAAGCACATCGATGTCAGATATCACTTCATAAAAGAACAGGTTGAAAAGGGTATTGTTGAATTATTCTTTGTCGGAACTGAATACCAGTTAGCTGACCTGTTTACTAAAGCTCTGTCAGAAGATAGGTTTAAGTACCTCGTCAGACAACTCGGTATGAGATGTTTGACTCCAAAAGAACTGGAGGTTTTGG